>JAUPFP010000023.1:1313212-1499177 GCA_036925085.1 Brachycybe producta | reverse complement strand
AAAAAGTGACCTTACTGTAAGCTACGACCTTACTGTAAGCTACGTTAATCTCATGATTTGAATCAAGCTTGAGTTATGTGAAGAGACGTTTTACTTGCTCCAACATGATATTAAGGGAGCCTCTTTTTAGAATCAAAAAACGCAATCATTTCACACGAAAACCAATCCATCATCATCATCAATTGAAATGTGGTGTTTTTTGACTTGGAAGATGACGAATTAATGACAGGCAAGTGTGCACAGCACTAACTTTTCGTTTGCCCCACCCTTTTATGAGCGTCAGACCAAATATCAACCAATTAGAAATTGAAAAGGGCGGAGCATGGCATATCAGTCCAAGTAACAAACCAATTAGAAATTGATGACGCTTATAAAAGGGCGGGGCAAACGAAAAGTTAGTGTTGGCCACCCTTGCCTGTAATTAATGTGTCATCCATATCAGGAAAGGGAATTGAGTTTTTTTGTGTTTTATTTAGATTTAGCATAAAAAAGGATGGCTCATCGTTCCGATATTAATAATAAAAAAAAAAAACCTTTGAAGGTCCATTTGTTAGCACAGGTAACAACAACAACACATTTCACCTTGTT
Source organism: Brachycybe producta (assembly GCA_036925085.1). Classification (NCBI taxonomy): domain Eukaryota; kingdom Metazoa; phylum Arthropoda; class Diplopoda; order Playtdesmida; family Andrognathidae; genus Brachycybe; species Brachycybe producta. Next base: position 1,498,589 of record JAUPFP010000023.1, on the reverse strand, counting down.
AAGTGTTGTTGTCCTTATTGTTTTGTGTTCTGTATTGGAAGGTAGGTGGTGGGGGAGATTGGCTCGTTACTTAGCAACAAAGCGCAAATTTGACAGGTGACTGCAGTGTGTGTACTACTACACGAGGAGGATACAAAGTGACTCATAATTTATGATCTGTGATTTTTTTTGTTACCTTATCGATTTGCCACTTTGGCGTAAAAACGCTTTTAGACTTATTTTTAGATAATATTTAGAAGAAGAAAAAAGGTAACTCGAGAAAAAGAAGGGTGAATTAAGTCGGTCAGGTTGAAAACAGTACTGTTAAAAATCGAACAATTAAATTGCTTTATTATTATTATTATCATCATCATCATCATCATCATCATCATTATTATTATTATTATATAATCACATCTTATGAGTGTAGTATGAGAATTAGGTTCAAATTCAGGAAAAGAACTTTGGGCCCAACTTCAAGATGGAGACTTGAACGCGTGAAATTCAACTTTTTAAACCCGGTGAAGAGAGAGAGAGAGAGAGAGAGAGAGAGAGAGAGAGAGAGAGAGAGAGAGTTTATAACATAGAAAACCCCCATTTTATAGAGTGCCATCTAAAAGAGCGTTTCTTTGTTGGAACTATGGTCAGAGGGTTCAAGTACTAAGTTCCTTTCTTGAATTTGGGCCTGAAGCACTACTTTAACGAGAGTTTCTTGTTTTTGCAACCCAGTTCAAGGCGTACTTGTTCAAAAATGTCAAGTTTTTTATGCTGAAATTTTGCTTTAGGTGATTTTAAATCTGCCTTTCAGGTGCAAAATGAAGAGAAACATGAACGGTGTTTTAGAAACTAGAAGGGTAGGTCGGCCACTCACTTACGGGTATTTTTTTTATATAATTTTGAAAATTTTCCAACTTTAGCAGACGATATTTAAAATGTTGTTCTGTAAAACGTTTATTTTGAAATATATCAATATTAAATATACTACAAAGTGTTGTGATACACCTACAGTTCTATTTTCTAACACATTATGAGTTTTTCCCTTAGTATTGTTTTGGAAATGCAAAACATAATCAGCGTTTCAAAATCAGCTGTTTATAAAACATCTCAATGACACGTTTTTTTTTCTAATTGGTTGACATTTGAACATACGTAAATTTCAAACTTTTATAATAAAAAGTTAATAATTATTCACATAAAACTTAAACGAGTAATAAAAATCCAAACAAATGTTTTTTTATTCATAATCGTGACATTTTACATGTAGAGGTCGAGGGTATCTTATGGGGGAGGGGCTCAGAAGGGCCGGGACCCCCATAAAAATGCATCTGACCCACGAGAGAGGGTTGAGACTGAAATTAAGCAACTTTCAAGTTCAAAAAGGGGAACTCTGAGCGAGATCCCCTCTCTTTCTCGTGGTTACTTGATTTGTTTACCATAACAACGGTTGCTATGCATCGTGCGTTCTCATCAATTATCATTATGATATTTAGGGAAATAGTAAGTCAATAACAATAATAATCTTTTCTCCTCCTCCCCCTCTTCATCATCGTCATCACCAACTTCGACTTTTTTTTAATGACTGACACACGGCATTCATTCATTCATTCTATCGACCACCTTTGAGCAGGTGATAAAATCATAAAAGCTTTTGAAATTTTAATAATTGCACATTAAACGTTCAAGTAACGTGATTTGCTTATACTTGTTACGGGGTGAAAGGAGGAAGGATGAAACTTAGGTGATAATTGTGGGTGGTAACTTGGTAGTGAGGAGAAAGAGAGAGAGGGAGAGAGACAGACAGAAAGATGGAGAGAGAAATAAAGAGGGCGAGAGATAGGAAAAGAGAGAATGACTGAGAGAGAGAGAGAGAGAGAGAGAGAGGGTGGGTCGTTGTATTTTGCGTTTACTTTAGTTTAATGGATGACTAACTAATAATTTCTTGGTGTTCGTGACCTCATCAGTGTCATCAGCACTCGAGAACACTTATTAATATTACAATGCGAATAATAAAGAATTATTATTGATTGGCTTTTTGTGGTCTAACCCCCCCCCCCCCCCCACCCCTTAATCTTCTTTTTTCTTCATCTTCATTCCACTCCATACATTTTTATTAACACGTATAATTCTTGAGTGTTATTGTCCTCTTAATTAAGCCCAACCCAAAATGTCGTATCATTAATAATAATAACTATGCCAATATTTTTTTTGGGGAGTGAATTTGAAATTACTAATATTACTTTTTTTTTGTGTTTTTTTTTGTCTTATTCTAGACGGTGGATCGAAAAGGAAACTTCAAGCTCGAAATAAAGGACAATCAGGTCCTTATGACGGTGTCTTAGTTTCTCAACTATTGGCACAGAAGGAACGATTAAAGTTAACTGGTAACGATGGTGTTGTTCGAAAGGACATTGCGGCTGGTACCGTTATGCCGTTGACTCTTTCGAGCAATGTTTTACCATGTCTAAATCGGACGGAGCCAACACATAATATGGTATCCAATTCGATGAACGTACCGTCAAAATGTGGATATGGTGTTGATGTCGCTTCTTCTTTTGCAAACAATGTTGTGCCAAGACATACTTTGGTACCTCGTGAAATGATTGAGCCAAATTTTGTCGGAAGGTTCGGACCTACTGCTGCAGTTGCCGCCGTTACAACTCAACAGCAACTGAATCAGATGGCACAATATAATTCACAGATGCCAAAACCACAGAATACATTATTTTCAATGCAACAGCAGCAGCAGCAACAACAACCCCCACCACAAGCAGAAGTTCCGCAATATCTCTGGCCGCAACCTCTTCAACAGACGATGATGTCGCAGCAAGTTTTACAGATGCAGCAACAGCAGCAACAGTTTCCATTTAACGTCAATCCATCGATGTTAAATAGGTTTCCTCATTTTCAACCGTTTCTGCAACAACAACAACAACAGCAGCAGCAGTTACAGCAACAACAGCCGTTACCTGCAACAATGTTGCAACAATGTTCATGTCAACCTGCTATTCAACAACAATTACATCAGGAACAGCAACATCAATTTTGTCAACATCCATGTTTGCAATCAACCGAAAAGCAATTTCAGCGATTTCCGGTGCCATTATTGCCAGAACAAATGATGTCAATATCCATTCCCAGTGAACAACATGCAGCAGCTGTAAACGCAGCGCTGACAAATGGTATACCAGATGGAGCCACCACTGGTTCTTGTAACAACGGAAATGGTTTATCATTCGTTAGAACGTATGGCACGCAAGAAGAATTGTACAATGATAAACAAATAGCCAAAAACATGGCTGGACAATGCACAGAGGCACCCGATGAAAGCAACCGTACTCGTGTTTCCATAGAAACGTGTACAGACATCGCAACAACACCAACAGCAGCTCAGATTACGGTATCTTCGAATGGCAACAACTCATTTCCGTTAGGACCGTATCGAAGTTTACAAACGCAAGCGACGAAATCGAGGAAAGTAAATAAAGTCAAGAGACTTCTAAATCGAAGTTCTCCTTGTCCGAACATCGACGTACGACAGATTCCACCAGAACATAATCGACCTCATGTTTTTTCATCTCGATTGGTACCGACGACAAATTTCGTTAATTCGGAATTACGTTCGGTTGATTTTCCTTTTTCATCGGGAGCCAATTCGACATTGAGTAATTCTTTGGTGTCGTCTGCGCACAGTACTTTAGAGGCTACTACCCCGTCTTCTTCATCTTCTTTCGGAATGGGAGGTTGCGCTGGTTTACAGCCAATGTCTCCTAGAGCATTGATGCCGAACAAAGGAACTTTACCACCAAAAAATGCTATGATCGGTAGTAATAGTAACTTTCCGGTCGTAACTACGTCAGCAACATCTTGTCGAGTTATGTCGTGCAACACTACGAATACCGTCATAAATCAACCGGTGATTATGTCGGTCAGTGCGAATGCTAGCGATACGATCGCTACGACAACTACGACATCTATTCCGGTGATGACACAGAATCAGTCTCATGCACTTAACGTTGGAACTCCTACGATAGTCACTAATATGGCGGCCATAGACTCGGTTTCGTCACCAAATACTGTGATGAGACCCATTCACATGATAAACCAACAACAACCTTCTCTGCAAAATGACTCTGTCAATCCGTTGAACATGTTTAACAACAACGGTTGTTCTACAGTAGTTACGAATAACAACGGCATTTCCGGTGTCGATAATGGTCTTGGTTGCCACTTGACATTTGCCGGAAATACAGTAGGGATGTCGCAACATTTGCTGCAACAGACAAGTTCGCAACAACAACTGCAACAACAACAGCTGCAACAACAACAACTGCAACAACAACAACAACTGCAACAACAACAACAATTGCAACAACAAAGCAACGGATCATCATCCAGTTTAATGTTACAGCAAGTCGTTAATCAGAGAGGAAGTTGTAACGAATTCCTAGCAAGCAATATGTTGTCGGCAACTGCCAGAACTCAAATGATCGGACAACAGGGAACGATGTTGACCAACTTAAACCAATCGCAGTTTGTTCACTCAAACAATATGGTTAAGTTTCCATCTTTTGGTCAAACACAACAACAACAGGTGAACAGTCAACAAAACGCCCTTTTCTCAGGTGGTGTTCGACACGTCGTTACCAATTCTCAACAACCGATCATCCTTCAGGGAATGACGGCTGGTCAGCAACAGTTTGTGAGTAGAGGAGGAGTTGGTATGCCAAATGTTGTTGGCATTCGACCGACAACTCAACATTTTGTTGCACCACAGGCAACTCAGCACCTTCAGGTTAATGGAAGTCCTACGGAATTTAATTCCAATGCTGGAAATTCTGGTCTTTTGAATGCCGGAATTCAATCGACGAATATAGTTGGAAGTATTGTTGGAGCAGCCGGTGGATTTTTCAATCATCAGCATCAACATCATCATCAAGCAGCAGGAGTACCTCACTCTTGTGGCGGATCTTCGGCATTGAATCCTGGCGTTTTACAAACATGTGGAACTCAAGGATCGATTATTGGAATGATCGATGGACAACCGATTTTGAAAGACGTCGATCGAAAACTGGTGGAATTTACACACGATGGACAGCGAATGTTTTTGAATGGTTGCGGTGAGACGATGGAAGCCGCAATACAGACACAAGTACCGGTCAATTGTGATGCATTACCTGGCGACTTCGGTGGAAATACAATGATCAATCAGACTCTCGTAAAATCCGGATTGATGCCATCAACGGTCGGAACTGCCGGTCAATTGATAATGTCCGGATGTGGACAGTTATTGATGGCTGGTGGTCAGACGTTGGCATTGACGAATATCGCCAATGTTGCAAATGGACAGATTACGTCCGTCGGACATCTTAACACTCCGATGCCACCGCTTTCGATACCGAACGTGACGACAGTTACGGGTACGATGACACAAGTCATTCCTGCTGTTGGCGTCGCTCAGCAGATTCTTGGACAACCGATGCAACCGGTTGTTCAGTTTCTGAATACGTTTGCCATGAACGCAATGCAGAATCCAGTCTTCATTCAAAACGGTTCTCAAATACTTCCACAAACTCTTTCCTTCGATAGTATGGGAAATCTTCACAATTACACAACGGCGACAAACTCAAATAATGCATCTGTCGCAGTTGGAAACATTCTTTCCGGCGGAACATTAACAGGAACTACTTCTGCGGACGACGTAAAGACGCACATGGAAATGTTTGACACAAGAAACACTCCTAGTGCTGGATCTACTTGCAGCACTCCACTTTCTACTTCCGGTTCCACTCCGGTGTCGAGAAGTGACAGTCCTTCGGCGGCTGGTGGTGGCAGTGGTGGCGCGTTGTCGAAAAAACCTGCTGCACGTCGTGCTCGAAAATCGGGAACTCAAACTGTAGCCTCGATTCTTCAGATGGGTTCTCAATCGTCGCAGATTGTAATGCCAAGTGTTCAAAATGTTCCGAATCCATTACTTCAAACGATAACCATCTTACCCGGTAACAAACTGGCTGCTGCTACGCAACAAGTTGTCAATTATCAGAGTCTCAGTCATTTAACGACATCGGACGGAACACAAATGATTACTCATAATCCATTTGTGGGTGTTACAACTAATGGCGGCGGTGTGGCACCACATCAGGGACAAGTGAATTTGGTTCAGCCGCTTGGAATCTTTGGTAATCCGGCTGCAGCAAACCAGGCGTTCTTACAGAACTTATCTTTTCAACAGGTTATGGCCAATACACCACTTCAGCATCCGATGACTGTAATTCCTGGCGTTCAAGGATTATCCTTTGTCAATTCGATTCCCGAAGGAATGTCGATAGGAGCTAATGGAATGCCAGTCGCTAATTCGAATATTCTTGCCGGCTCGACACATGGACCAGCCGCAATGGTCGAAGTAGATGCTTACGGAAATGCAAGCGTTGTAGGAAATCCTACAATGATTAATATAAGGCCACAGATGAGTACTAATGTTGGAAATTCTTCCGTAAAAAATGGAACTTCTTTGTCCGTCGGTACTCCGCTCGATGCTGTTTTCGGAGCTGTCGTCGGTAATTCAAATACCAACGGTTCGCTAGGAACGTTCGTGATTGCACGAGACGGTACCATCGTTAAAAACGTCGACGGCATCGCTGGCAATCAACCGAACAATGTCAATGTTTCGTATCCTAATACTTCGAACTCTACGATGTTTTCGGCTTCTGGATTTCCGTGTGGTGAAAATGAATCGCTGGCGGTCGGATCTTCTTCTGCAAGTGGTAGACCATGTGCTGTCGGGCACCATTACGGTTCCGTTTATGATTCCGATACGTGTCATTTGACTTCTCAACAGGAGACAACGTCTCAAATATGTCGAAACCAGTTGTTACCTTTACAGTGTAACGTCGGAGAACATTTACAGATGAATAACACAACATCGTGTGTGGCTTTAGCATCGACGCCGTTAACTACTGTTGCGGCGGCGATCAAGAGTAATTCATCGGCGACATTTACTCAGAGTTTGGAGAGTGGAATTCAGTCGAACATTCCAGTTTTACCACCTGCTGTTGTTGTAGTTACATCGGCTGAAAAGTTAACTCGTTCTCCCGAACACTCGACCTCGATATCGCCAACAAATCAGTCCACTGGTTCTCCGCGCGTGTCTTCTTCGACATCGGTTCTTGGACCGGCATCGTCGATACCTTTCACCGAGACGTCTGTAACAGAACAATCGCCTCTTGTATCGACTCCGGTTTCAACAAATCCTCCATCTTCATTGGCTTGTGTAACGAGCACGTTAAGAAACGATTTACCGAATTCATCATCTCGGAAATTATCTCCAGATTCAACGCCACATAAAGAGTTATCTGTCGTAGTTCGATGCCCAGATCAGTTAATGAACGATCCGCCGAGAGAGAAAAACGAAAGTGATTCACCGTCGAGAACGGAAGCGAGCACTACCGTCAGTACCAGTACTTCCGAACGTCCAGCCGAGGTCGTAGGATTGGCTTCTCCAACAGTGGGCGTCGGAATTCGGCCGTGTCTTCCGGACTCTCAGTCCACTTATGAAGATACGTTAGTTACTCAGTCGACAGATTCTCATATATCAACTGTTGTTTTGGTCAAAGAGGGGCATTGTCTTCAGGAATCCGTCGTAGAAGTTGGTCTAACCATCGTCGAAGACACGGAAGATGATGACGACGACGACGGTGATATCGATGACGAAGAAGCGTGTGACCAACAACAAGAATCTGATGGTGCTTCTATAGACTACGAGGAAGACGACGAGGAAGAGGAGGAGGAAGAGGAGGAAGAGGAAGAAGAGGAGGATGAAGAGGACGACATTGCATCTAATAACAGTGCCGGTTGTGTCGGATTGGTTTCGCAAAATGCGGTCGTACAAAAAGACGGTAACAATATCAAGGCCGAGGAATCCAATGTAGCAAGTTCGATGGTTATTACGAAGGTGGTCTTAGTTGGCGGTGGTTTGGATGTGGGTCACGATAATAATAATTTCAAAGATGTGGTGGAGGATACATACTCTGTGGACAGTACGACTGCAGATTCGCAACGGACTCGAGGTAACAAACGGAGAAGATGCAGAGATATTCCGTTGCCACTTCGAGAGGGGAACGAACAACAAGAAGGCAAACAGGATTTCTTCTTCTTCTATGCTTTAAAGAGTGTTCATAGACGACGAGTGGCTTTTAGTGGCCGAGATGGACTACAAAAAGTGTTCAGAATGTGGCCGAAACGAACCACTTTTTGCAGTTTATTCAACCTACACTAGGGTCACTTTATAACCGTTGGTAGTCGACTCGAGTGTTCGGGTTCGTTTTGGCCGCACTCTGACCAGTTTTCTTCTGGGCCACTAAAAGACTGTTGTCTGTGAACGCTCTTTGTCTTAAAACGTGTTTGTAAGTTTGTATTTGTTGTGGTTAACTTTACAGAAGAATCTCCGAGTTGTTCTCCACCTCCAAATGAGCCCAGATCATTCAACATTGGTGATTTGGTTTGGGGACAGATACGAGGATTCCCTTCATGGCCCGGAAAACTAGTTCGCGAAGAGGACGTGAGGGGCAATCACGTAAAGGGAGACGATGCCAAGGTAATAGAAAAGATAAAGGTGATTTGAAAATGTAAACTCCACTTCAACTTTGGTCTTTCGTGTAACCAAATTACAACCAATCAACAACAAAAATTCCCGGTTAATTAAATTAATCTGAACGTTAACTTTAAACCGACATAAAAAGTTTATTTTAGTAGAAATCGTTGTGAAATTTGCCTTTTCACTTTTGTTAATTCATCTAGTTTCAAATGATTCTTGGAAATTCTTTCAGAAAGTGGATTCAATTAGCGCCTTAACCATTTTTATGTTTTTTTTTAAATAAAATAATCCACTCTCCTTTCTGTTGTGTGGTCACTGTGGTGTTGTTTTAAAGGGAAATCTTATAATTTGTAACGTTTCTTCTGTTTAGTTGTGGGTACGGTGGTTCGGTGACCACACGTTCACTCAAGTAGAACCGGAGAAATTGAAAACGCTTATGGAGGGATTAGAATCTCACCACCGAGCTCGCAAAAAGCATCGACGGTAAGTCCGACGTTTTGTGATTATGTCTGCGATTCTTCGTTTTTTTCTTTCTAAACATTTATAAATCTTTGCGAACTTTATAGAGGACGAAAGATGAATAGTAATCTCGAGAACGCAATTCAAGAAGCGATGCTCGAGCTGGACAAACAGGAGGACTCGTCTCGAACCGGTGATCACAAGAGTAAAGTACGAGAATTACAAAAGTCGAGCAGTCAGGTGAGGGTCAATAAGAGGAGAAGAGCCAGGTGAACCGCTTTTTTGTTGTTGACAAACTCGTGTTCGTTTAAATTCTTTATTTCGTCAACATCGCGGGCCGTCGGGTCGAAAAAGATCGTTGAGTAAAACATGAAGAAAAGTCGAAGAAGCTAAAACGGTTTGAAGAGAACCTTAAACAAATGTGTTAATACCGAAAGTGACTTGTAAATAGCAAAAATAGTTTGTACATTATGGACTTGAATTGTAAAATGCCTAAAAGGTGAGTTTCGTGTGATCCGAGTTTACGATCTCCAAGTCAATTTTCTTTTGGTTTGATTGTTGTGGATAAATCGCTACAGTAAATCCTCGACTTTCATGGATTCGAGTTAATGTGTGGTTGCTTTACTTCGCTTTACGAATAGCAGCGCCATCTATCAAGCGCATAATAAAATACATATGTATTTAAGCACCTTTCAACTTAAGCGGTTTTTCAATCTTGCGCAGAGAAATCTTCGAATCGAATTAATAGCATTAGGGCGAAATTTACACTTGTACACTTTGGATGTACGTGTAGTGCAGTGAAAAGGCGGAGCAATTTGCACCATGCAATGGTAGAATTCACTTCATTAGTTTCCAAAATGGCGGCGACTGAAATAGTGATTGTCAAACTTTACTACAGACAATAGTTTTAAAACAAAACAATGTTCTCTGGGCGGCTGCTTACATCTCTGCACAGATTTTTATTGAAACACTAGTTTACACTTTTCACTGCCACTTCAGTTTTCATCAAAAGTAGAAAGCGGCTCTACTTCGTTCACTTTACACTTTGGATGAAATGAAGATGAAAACAATATTTACACCTTTCACTGCAGATAAATCATCCACAATGTACATACAAAGTGTAAATTCGCCCTTAAGGATCGATTCACACTATGCAGTCAAGGTGGCGCGTCCCGTGGACCCTATTGGTTAAATATCTTTACTTGAGATTTTCAATTTAGAAAGTCGTCATTTAAACTGGCAACACACGCAGATCACGGTTTTCCATAGAAAAATTTGAACGGACCATGGCCAGACTGTGTTTTGATCTGATAATGTGAATCGGTTCTTTAGTCGTGGACTTACTGTATATTATCATGAATTCGGATCGCTTTTTATGCCGCTTTTATAGTCGATATTTTTCGCAATCGTCTTGAATCTCCTATCTTGTATACTATTTGAATACAAATCCGGTAAGACAAGACTGAGAATCGTAAAATGGTAGACTATAAACGTGGTATTTATTAATTTTTGTTGTTGTCATTTTGATGACTTGATTGGTTGTAACATAGATGTGAATAAGGGGTAGAGGGGTGGGGGTTGAAATTCACTTTGGTGTGAATGTGGCTGCTGCTGTATGGTTAAAGATTTTAAACCATAGTTTTCTTTTATAGTCTCTTCTTTGAACCGGTTTCATTTTTTTTTCTTCTTTTCTCTTCTTGTTCTTTGTATTTTTTTTATTAAAAATGCTGTCTTTTAAAAAGATAATTATACTTTGAAAAAGAAAAACCCTGTGAATGATTAAAAAGGATTAATTATTAATTACTCATTTGTGTATTTTTAAACTGTACACAAATTATTTCTGAGTATTAACCGGTGTTTTAAGTGTGTATGAATTTTATGTTATAAGTTTATCGAAGAAGAAAAAAAAAACTTTGCAAATTAAAAAAAAAAGAGAGAGAGCGAGAAAGAAAGTAAGAAATTTTATGTTTTAATTTTGATAATTTTGATAAAAGCAGAGAACTAACAGGGTCGTATTCTTAATGACTGGCATTTTAGTCAACTTTGACGTGAAACTTTATATTGAGCAAAAGCGTTAGATGCCCTTTTTGAACGTTTGCTCACTGCAGAAAGCAATGCATGACTTAAGTGTACGATCCACATCAAGCTGACAAAACAGAAACATGACAAATTAGCGACAATTCTAAAACATTTCTGCGACTTTTCGTGTTTTCTTTTTGTTTTGTCTGCAGTTTCACAAACTATTCCTTGTTTCGTCACAAGTCGGTAAACATCAAAAGGTTCGTGTTTTATCTCAATATACCACGCAACATTTTCTCAATTCTTGTCTGAGCAGAACTCAATTTGTTTGTGTTTTGTCACAAATTTGTTGTGGTATTTTCTAGAGTATTGCTGACAGTTGTTTTAGTTTTGTATTGTTTTCAAAACCCGCCTTTTTTTGGAATTTTTGTTGTGTTTTTGTCTCAAACTCATGTTGCACTTTTGTCAGCTTGATGTGGATCGGAATTTAGATGACAGCCTTACTATAAATTACTAGAAATATATTTTAAAAAAGACATGGCAATCTGAAGTGACAGATTAAGCGCCAAAGCTTGCCTGTGACGCTAATTATGTGCTTATAACATAATAAAACACCACAGAAGAAGCTAAATGATATAACTATTGTCAATATTTTTTAGTGAACCGTAATGTTTTTGAAAATTATTCAGTTTGACGTTTGTTCTTGGCATACTTACTAAATTTCAAAGCCAATTAAAGAATTAACAGCTAGAACTGATGCATAATTCTCATCGAACTTTAGAAATGTCGTCCAATTTCCTCCTGCATCAGATCCAAATGAGTTCCTGTGTTAAAAAGCCTGATTACAATTATGTGACTCGTCGTAAGTCAAACGGCGTTATGGCAATACGGGATAGTGACGTCAGAATGACGTTACTACAGCCGATGTTGTGGGTCGATCTCAATGTATTGCTTGCTGGGATATGACACTATTCTGTTTTTACATTTTGCGTACCACACTTAGTCGCATAATCGTAACCTAGACTTGAGGACGAATTCAATTTGATGATGTCTAAATGACAAATCATTTACGATTGGGAATTATATCAATTATTATCTTAAATCTCTGCCACAAGGCTCTCGAGCCAAATGCATGTGCCACTGAATTGAATTGAATATCTTAAGGTTTACGAGTTTAGCGTCATCTTTAACTAAGCATTCATTAAGAATACGAAATCTAATATCTGCAAATTGGGAAAAGTGAAAGTTCCTGTCTTAACTATGCAACTTTATCGTGTGTTTGTGATGTGTGTGTGTGTTTGAGTCACTTGTGACGCGAGTCTCGATTTTTTTATGCTGAGGACAAAAAAAAAATAACCAAAATGAATTTCTGCTGAATTTTGGTCTCGACCAAAATTTAATTAAAAAAAAAAAGATTTAAGAGGTATTTTTTCTGATGGTTGGATTTAAACGATTGTTTATTGTATATAATTATTAGTAAATAATTTTGAAAAAAAAATTTTAATTTGACCTGAGGTCATCATTTGCTTGCTTCATTGTTTTATATAAGTAGGCAAGTTTTCCACTTGATTATTCAAAATAACAAATGAAATTATATATGTAATTGTAAATCTAAATTATTACTCCAGCTTTTTATCTGAATTTACAAAACAGAAAATATAATTAGATGCAGTTTTCATTTTTCTCATTCATTGAAGAGTTTTTTTTTAAAGTTTCAAGTTTTTTTCAAGAAATGTTTTTTTTTACTTTCAGAAGTTCAAATTGTAATCATTTATGAATTTTTACCGGTAATTATAAATGCCTGAATTTTTAATTTTAAACTTTTTAAATGAATTTTAAAAATAAGTCTGGCTTTTTTTTTTCCGTCTTCTTCTTCTACTGAGTAAATAGTTATTTTATTGTTGATATTTATGTATTTAAAAAAATATTCTAAATACATTGTTTTTTCTCTTTGTCTCAATCAATAATTTATTTTATTGGTTTGTGTTGTTTTAGTTGTAATTTTAAAGATTTTTCATTACAATGAACACGTTTTTATTGGTAGGTTGCTGTTTTGATAACAGATTTTTGTTGTACGTTAAGTTGCCTCATTTTTGGTCACAATATGATTGGGTGCAATTGGAAACGAAATAATCTTGAACGAAGATTACGACAATTTCGAAACATTTCTTTAACAGAAAAGAAATTCCGGACGTGCTTGATTATGCCATTTTCTTTTCAAATACGCGGCCATAGAGAAAGCTTCGTATTCACTTGTAGTCGAATCACTATGGAGGACCGTTGATGTCAAAATATCCAATTTATGAATTACAGCTTATGGCTAGAGAAAATAACTTAAATTGTGCCATCAACGGCCCTCCATAGTGGTCACGAATGGTTCGACCACAAGTGCAGGAAAAAAAAAAAAAACGTCTACACATATTTTTCAAATTCTGAAAGGGTCACCTTATTCAATTTAATCTTTTGGAGAAAGCAAGTATGTGGATTAGATGCTTGCTTTCTTGAGAATAATACTATATAATAGTAAAGTTCCCGGACACGTTTTCTTTACAGATGACATGGTGTTTTCATACACTTAATTTTTCTGTTTTCTGTAAAGATTAATAGATTTTTCATTTAGTTTCCGATTGCGCCCATTGTTCGTTTTTAATACTCTTGTTTAATTTTAATCTCTGAAAATTTATAGTTCATATTAGTAAAAATTCCTCCAGTCAAAGTTGTACATTTTGAACAAGTGACCGACAATGATATGAGTTTATGAATCTCAAGTGACCTGTCAAAATGATAATGTATGTTTTTATGATGAATAATAATAACCCTGTGAATGAACTTTTTTTTTGTTTGAGCCCTCCTCCCTCTATTAAAATTATAAATATTATAAATATATATATCAAATGGAATTTATTAATAAATTGCAAAGAATTATTGTTGACTAAAGTAAACAATGGTTTTCATTTTTTTTTTGGTTTTGTTTCTGTTCTGCATACATATTGTTTGGAATATATCATAGAAAATATTGCTTAGCGTTATTTTTTTTTTACTTATATGAATTTGTTATATTTTGGTTATTTAACCATTGATTAAGTTAAGCTAATTACAATAATAGCAGGTAATATTAATTACGTTGAAATTAAACAATAAGGTCAAAACGTTCAAAATAAAAAAAATATGAACAAAAATAATTTAATAAAACTAAGAAATTGTTTTCTTTTTAGGCACCGATTTAAGAAGGAAACTTTTAGGCACAAATTAAAGAAAACTTAGGTACAGATTTAAGGAGTAAACTGAGCACATGAACATCAACTTCAACTCTCTGAAGATGGTTCCAAAAATTCCGGGATTTTTCTACGTTGGCTGATGGTTCAATTTGAAGTTGAGCTCAGGTGAGCCTTAACTAGAGCAACGCGAGTGAGGCACTTCATTCGGAGTCAAAGTTAATACTAAACTCATCAACTTTTACATGATACTTCATATTAAAAGGTTGTAAGTTTAGTGTTTGCATTACTTTAGGAATCATTAAAAATACGACCATAAGAAGTTTCTTTCTTGAATTTGGGCTATTAATTATTGCTAACCGTGAGATTCGTGAACTTTTGAGTTAAGCACAAGCTTTGACTATATTAGAGTTAAAAATCATTAAGAATACAGCTGTTAAATCCTTAAATCTGTCTAACATATATACAAATAATAGAATATTCCACTTAAAGTTAATGGAATATTTACAAACTTAATTAAGTGATACTGCTTAACTATTTTCTGGCGATATTTTAATAGCAATTTAAAATTGTTTTTATGAAGCTTTTCATGTAATAAATATTAAAATCGGCCATCAAAAATTTATTGTAAAAAAAATCAGCATGAAAATGTTTTAGCATAATTATCTTATTATTTGGTTTTCAATAAACTTTTAATTTTGTGTTGCTTTTGAATGAAGTTTTCTGTGATTTATGTAAAAATCTATATTTTAAGTTTGTAAGTTGGCAAAAGATATGATATATAATTAATACATTTTCATTAATTGTGTTCGTAAATTACTAACACAATTAATAAAAAGTACGAATCGTAATTTTTATTGAAACAAAAGCAGAGTATAAAAATATGCTATAAAAGCCCGAATATTTTATATTTTTTTTTTATAAAAGATGAAAAATATTATGAGCGAAATCAAGGCCCAAATTCAAGAAGGAAACTTTTCGTTTTAATTTTAATCTTCTAAATAAGGTTCTAATTTAGAAACCCATTAAAGCGCACAATTATTAAGCAAAGTTAAAAGGCAGTTAATAGAAAAGGGTTTAATGTGTTAGAACACTGCTTTAAGGGGAGAAGAGGGGGGAGTTTTCTAATTGAAATTGGGCCCAAATGTCAGCTAGAGTCTGTATAGTACTGCCATCTATCGTCATTATGTGGCATGGAAATAATTTGCCTGTTCGCTTTCACACAAATATTGAATTCTTACACGGTTAAATCTTTTAAAAATAGTTTTTAGAATAGTTACGGTAAAACACTTAACGGTTAAACTTGCAACAAATTTAATTATTTTAATTTAAAATTCTGTTGAAAGTGATTTTAATTTAAAATTGAGTGTGATTCAAGAATCGTAACCACGAACTTTTTTTTTTAATAGGCAAATTCCAGGCTAGTGTTGCGGATGAACACATAAAATACTGTCAAAAACACCGGAAGTGACCGGAAACACTGTGAAAATGGCGGGATTCTCATTGTGATTGTTCGCCGGTTGTTTTCACGTCAATTTTATTGTTGTTTTCTGCCAGATTTGAAATATTTTTTTTCTGAAAATCGAAGTGCGTACAAGAGTTATTCTAACCTAGAACAGTTGTAAGCGACTGTCAGTAGCAAGAAAGTAATGAATTCTTTACTTAAAACGGAAGTTTTAGCCGCTTGTAACAGTCTCGGTTACGTCGACGACCAAAAAACGTACTTCAAAGAAGCCGACTGTTTAGGTAAATATACTTAAAATGGTTTATGAACAGCTGATTTTTTTGCTCCGGAAACAGTCAGAATTCGGGAGCAAAATTAAGAGAAATTAGAATGTGTTTTAGAAACTAGAAGGGGCGGTTGCTCAATCATATAAGGATGTTTTCATGTTTTCATCTTTCAAAACAAACATTTTACACGAGTTTGAAAATGACCCAACTTAAAAACGACGATATTTTTTAATTTATTATTAATTTTTTTTCGACATGAAAATATTCTTAAGTGATTGAGCAACCCCCTTCTAGTTTCTAACATAATTTCTAGTTTCTCTTAATTTTTTTTTATCTGAAAGGCAGAATAATCAAGAGTTAGAGTTAGAGTTTCTAATTAAGACTGCAAGTAGATCATTTATTTTATCCCTGTAGCGTTAGATGGCGCCACTAGCCCTCTTCCATAGAAATGTACTGACACTTCAACTCTTTGACTCACCTTCCTTTTTTTTGCACGTGGCAAACTTTTAATTGCGTCATCGCTATTTCTACACGTGCTCTCTCTCTCTTCACTTATATTGTTATCTTGTCACGTGCTGACAATTAAGGTTGTTTTGGACGCGCTTTTTGAGAGCTAAAAGGCTGCATTCTATTTCAACTAATTGGCGACGAGTATAGTTTGCCACACCTATGGAGGTTGAAGGCGCCATCTACCTTGCATTTATAGAAGTATTTTTCTATGGAGCCCTCTTCATTCTTATTAGTTTGAACTCCAGTTGAAATACTCTTAATCAAGTATATTGTTTTTTTTTTAAAAAAACAGAATCGTTGAAAGATCTGATAAAGTTTTTGAAACGTGACGATTCCAGTCATGAAATTCGGCGCCAACTTGGAGAAATCAAAGTTGTTCAGACGGATCTTTTGCATATGATCAAAACGTTTGGACAAGATAAGGAATTATTCGACGTCCTCATACGGTTATTTTGATTATTTTCTAGTTGTCATCTTTTTTCTCGAATCCGAAATGCTTTTCGAATCTCTCGAATCCTTCATATAAGAATCCTATATTATTCATTAAGAAAAGATACAAATAAATGAAATAATATTAAATATATTAAATTATTAATAATAAAAAACAACAGTGTGACACTCAGGGTCGCCACAAGGTGATGATATTGGTGATCCGGTTACCACCGAAATTGCAACAATTGCCGGTTTTTTGTCAGTGAACGCTTCTGTTGGACTTCAATATAGTTAAAACTAATTTTAGCAAAGTTTTTAATAGTTTTTTTAAGGTTAGGATTCGAAAGATTCGAAAGACGGAAAAAAGCGCAAAGATTCGAGTTTTCGAATCTCGAATATTTTTCAAAATTCGCGGGATTCGAGGATTCGAATGTCTCCTTAGTTTTAATTATATTTTTTTAAACTTATCTATGGAACGCCGTTTTTGCAAAAAAAGTAAATTTAGTAATTCTTTCGATTAGTAGCCACTTAGCCTCTATGTACAAACTCTTTTACAACCTTTTAGATCTATAACTCCACAGCCTTAGCTTTTGAAACTTATTATATAGTTTACATCAAAGGCGCGCGAAATAAGGCGAAAATGCCGCGGTCAGACTAAAACACGGAAGGCGTGAAAAAAAAAACGAAACTTGTGCCGTACAAGCAAAAGTGAGATAAGACACGAAAAGCACGTGCAAACGGACGGAAAGGCACTGAAAATACGTGCAAACACACAGAAGAAACGCAAAAAGTGCGGAAAGGCATAAAAATCACGCACAAGCCTACAGAATGGCAAGGAAAACACGTGCAAGCCTACAGAAAGACACGAAAAACACGTGCAAGCATATACTGAAAAGCACGGATAACAGAAAATTTCCAAATTGACATGAAAGGTTTATTACGAATCGTCTTTCAAGTTTTTCTTAATTTGGCCACAGAAAGGCAGAGAATGACCAGAATTAGAGACTTCGAATCGCTTTTACACTTTTAAACTCACCTTTGAATTTCTGAACGGTGGGGGTTTTTTTTTTGGTAAGATGTTCATTTCTGATTGTTTTTATTTGTAAATCTTCAGTTTGCTCGTAAATTTGACAACTCCGGCTTTGATTGTCTACGAAGAGCAGATTCCCGATGAGAAAATCAGTCGAAAATGTTATCTCGAGATTATCGGACAATTGCAAGCCTACAAAGAGGTTTATTTGCAATTTAAGACATTATTATGTTGAACTTTGTGGATTTAAATTTGTTGTTTTCAGGCATTTTGTGATGAAAATGTTTGGGTCGTTTTGAGCGAGAAACTTCGAGACCTCTTAAAAATGGTACGATGATGAAAAACATTTACTTTTATTTTCACCAACGGATCATATGGTCTTGTTTTCTAGGAATGGGAACAGAGACTAGAAGAAGATAAACTCGTTTTGGAACGTATTCTGATCTTGGTTCGGAACGTTTTGCACGTTCCGTCGAATCCTGTCGAAGAGAAACGGACCGACGACGATGCGACGGTTCACGATCGTATCTTATGGTACAGCTAAAAATTACTTTTTAAATGGCGAATTCAGGTTAAAAAGGTGACCCTTTTTTCAGGTGTATTCATAAGTCTGGAATGGAAGATTTGATCTTATTTATGTCTAATTCTGACGATTTTCGAGAGTTCAGTTTACACACGCTTGAAATCGTCACTCTGATGCTACGAGAACAAGTAATAAAATGATCATATTCTTTTATTTCAAAGATTTTTATAAACAATTGATTTTTGAACTTTGGTTATTTCTGCGTTTCAGAATCTAGATACACTAAGTAGAAACTAGAACGGTAGCTCGAATTTTCATGTTTGATATCTTTCAAAATAAACTTGTAATAAACAAAAACGAAATATTGTCTGCCATAAAGTTTTGCTATTTAAAAAAAACTGACATAAAAAGGCTTTTAAAAAAGCTAATTTAGAAAGATATCAATTATGAAAAATACCTGGCTACCCTTCTAGTTTCTAAACCACATTCAAGTTTCTTGTAATGTTTGCGCTCCAAAGACAGAATGACCAGATTTCAAGGGTCGTTTTCATTTCAAAACCAGCTGTTTTTAAACCAGTCTTGTGTTTTAGAAGCACTTTTATGAAAATTTTAGAAACTAGAAGAGTAAATGTCTCGCATATCAACTTTTTTTTTATTGGGATTTTTTTCGTTTAAAAAAAACTTCGATGTTCGAAAGAAATCAACATGAATGTAATTTACACTTAAGTTACTCTTCTAGTTTTTAAAACACTTTCAGTTTATTTTCAAACTCAGTTTTAAGCACGAAAAATTGCTGGCGATGTTTTTGTTTTTTGGCATTTTGTACGAAAAATTTAAAATTGCTTTAGAAACTAAAAAGATAAAAGAATCATTCAAGAATATTTTTCATGTTGATATCTTTTAAAATAAACTTTTTACAACAGCTTGAAAACAAGTGTTTCATTTACTTTTCTTACTTGGAAAACACTCACCAGTTTCTTCTTCTTCTTCTTCTTAAAACTGCTTATGAGACGTGAAGTTGTTTTCAAGAAGTGGAGTAGCCGGAAATTGTATCTCGTAGTTTACCCTTTTTTTTACTTTTAACAAAGAACGCAGAACAGTTATCTTCGGCTGGACTATGTCGATCACAGACCGAGAAACAAAAAGACTCGAAAGAACTTCTTGAGATCAGACAAAAAGAATCAAATGCAAGACAAGCGAGTGTTTCCAAGTATCGCAGTAGTCGGTAAGGAACTTTCAATACGGTTTCAACGACTTAGGATCTCAAAAAAGGACTTTCGCTTTGCTTTTTTATAGTCATTCTCGTTTCGGTGGAACTTACTTGATCAAAGACATGAAATCGATCAGTGATCGCGAGTTGATCGTTCATCGTGCGTTGACCGATCTGCAATCTTTGAGTTTCGATAAGAATAAGAGTCGACAAAAGAAACGTAGTAATCAAATGCCGATGATGGATTCGGATTCAACTCGAAGGTCGACTCTTAGCATCAGACTGTTTCTGAAGGAGTTTTGTATCGAGTTTCTAAACAATGCTTACAATTCGATCATGAACGTTGTCAAGGTTTTACTTCGATTAAAGTTTTTTTTGTCGTTGTTACGCTTGTCGCTGCAATCTTAGCTTCCGTTTTGTTTCTTAAAGGATCAGTTAGCGAGAAAACACACGGAAGACCACGATGAGACTTATTATCTTTGGGCAATACGTTTCTTTATGGAGTTTAATCGTCTTCATAAATTTAGCGTTGAATTAGTGAGGTAATGTCTCTTTTCTTTTCTTATCGTCTTTTGAAATAGTTTTATCGTTCCGTTCTTTGTTATTTACTTTATTAGCGAGACGATGTCCGTTCCGACGTTTCATTACATTCAAACGCAACTCGAAAACTATCAGGACATGATTAAAACCGATAAGAAAAAGATGATTTTGTGGTCTAAAAGGTATTTCGTCTGTTGAAATTACGGTGGAAGTTTCGAAAATTGCTGTTGACGTTCTTCATTGTTCGTTTAGAATGCATCTTGCGCTGAAGGCCTATCATGAGCTGTTGATGACGGTGACAACGATGGATTCGTCAAAAGATGAAAGCGTTCGTAATAGTACTAAAGTAATCAAGACAAACCTCTTTTACATGATTGAATACAGAGAACTGCCGTATGCTCTCCTACAAAGTTTCGACGAGGTGAAAATGTCCAGGTAATTGTTGTTTCTTGTTGACTTTCACGATTTTTCAGTTTGATTGAACGTAAATCTGTAATAATGCCCTAGTTTTGATTTGTCTCGTCGTTTGGAGGTTACTTTTTGTGTGTATCTCATAGAAAATGCACTGTTTATAATGTTTTCATATGAAAAGGGATAACTAATAATTGCAAAATGTCATAGAAGGTGTTACAGTTGAAAACGGTTTAACACCAGAACGGTTAACACGAAATATCGGATAACATGAAATTTATTTTCTGTTCAAATTCCATAGGCCTTGTTTCCACTGGGGTGAAAATTTGTTTTGGTTTTTTACTTTACACGTACATTTTTCTGTAAAAGCGAAGGAGTATCCTTTTTTTTTGCTTTGTGTATTGGCAACTGATGTTCAGAAGCACTTTCCTAGGTTGGTGTGACAATGTCTAAATTTGGAAAAGGGGCTTTGAATCCCTATTTAAATTCTGGCGTGCAAAGCGAGACATGACAAATAACAGCATTTTTTATTATCACGTATATAACAAATGCTCACACACACACACACTATTTTATTTTAAAACATGTAAAATAAAATTAAAATAAAATTCTGCTTCCAAAAGGGGGTGTTGGCAAGCGCCCCCTCATGTCAGTGCCTGTGGGCGCAAATGAATCCATGATGATGAAGTTAGCTAATAAAAAAAAGTTTTATAGATTTGATGTTAGCTCTGTTCGAGAGTTGCGAAAAGCTGACGATGGATAGCTTCTTCAAAAAGTGTCTTTATGCTTTAGGGCTAGTTTACCGACTACTCTTATAACCGCTCTTAAATGACTGCCCACCCAATTATTAATTTATTTTAAATAAATTTATTTTCCATTATGAGAAAATGTCTTTATGACACATTTGTGATTAATGACGATGTTATTTATTCGGCTACTCGTGTTTCTCTATCTCTCCAATTCATACATTGCTCCTATTAAGTTATTGTTTGGCCATTACGCGTTTTAGTTTCTCATTAATCTTCATTAAGACTGTGGCTAAACAACAATGGTTTAGCATTTAATTATTCATGTGTTATAAAATTACGCGAAAGTGAATTTTAATTGTTTTTCCTCCGTTTATATATGATTGTGTCGTTTTTAAATCATCGAAAACTGTTTTCTTGTTTGAAATAATTAATGTTTTTTGTTGCTGTTTTAATAATTAGCTTTAGATTAATCACTGGACGCTTATTTTTAAATCGTTGATTATTGCTTTGCTTAAAACTAGCAACAATGTCTTTACTTATGTTTGTTTTACATTTTTTTTTTCTTTGTTAACAGAAGTTACCTCAAAGATCTGGTTGAAATGACACACATCTTTCTCAAGTTAATTGATAAACATTGTAATAACAATATTCATGTTATTATACAAAGAAAAGCACGGAAAAAGTCGAAGAAAACTAAGAAATCGAAAGCCGTTAAAAGCGCCGGTGGCTTATCGGTAGAGAATCTGTCGGAAGAACAATTGGAAAATCTGTGGTCTGAGATTTCTTCAGATTTATCTAATGCACTTCAGGGCGAAATCGAACTTCCTGACAATGTTTCACCTTTCGATGCGGCTTCGGAAGTTCCCATTGATGATCAGAAGTATAAAATTTTCGGTCAAATTTGTTTACAAACTTAAAAAACAATGTAATACAATTTTGTTCTTGAAAATTCATTTTAAAGAGTTGATGCGATGCGTCGTATTCAAGGGTTTCTCAGAGCTAAAAAGGCACCGACGGCACTTGCACTTCTTCGTGCAGCTCGGTATGTCGTAAAGTTTTAATATTATTTGTAACATCAGTTTGATTTAAATTTACGTTTGCTCCGAGACAAATTTTTATATGTTTTAGAGTTAGCAAAAAAACATGTTTCTTTAATTAGATGTACGAGCGAACATTTTGTCGATGCCCAGTAACTAGTTTGACTTACGGATAAAAATTTCTCTTTAATTTGAATCAGTGTTTTGTAACTTCCAAAAGTAATTGCGTTTCACGGTTGTAATTTGTTCGATAGCAAATTCTGGGAAAGGGGAACGAGTTGGTTGTAGATTTTGTTTCGAAAACTAGTCATTTTTATTCGCAAGAAAAGCACTGCTTGATAATAGTAATTTGCAACTCGGGTTGCAGTTAATAAGTAGTTAGTGAATTTTCGCTACATTTTCTATTATTGATTAACATCTAACCAGATGAATTTTTTTTTCTCAACACAGTTTGCACTTAAAATGTTTAATGAACAGCTGATTTGTGAAGTCTGTGTTATTTTCCATTGTCAGGAGCAACGTTAAGATGAAATTGAAACTAGAACGGGTAGCAAGATCACTTAATAGTATTTTCATAATGATATCTTTTAAAATCAACTTTCAATAAAGAAACATTAAATAAATATTGTCTGCTTAAATTTTTGCCATTTTCAAATTGACATTAAAACGCTTAAAAAAGCTAATTTAGAAAATTTATCAACATAAAAATAACCGTAAGTGATTGAGGTACTCTTCTAGTTTCTAAAACACTTTCAAATTCCTCTTAATTATTTTTTCTCTTCAGTAGAGGACAGGCATAAGATTTCGAAGGTTGTTTACTTGCTTAAGATGATTTGTGACCAACTTATTTTCAAACTCTTAATTATTCTATTTTTCAGTAACAAAACTCGGGAAGGGTAACTCAATAAATATTTTCATGTTGATATCTTTCAAAATAAACTTTTAATACACAAAAATGAAAAATCATCATCTTTTAAGCTTCGTCTGTTTAAAGTTGGGTCATTTTCAAACTTGCCATAAAAAGTTTATTTTGAAAGATAACATCATGAAAAAAACTTTTAGCATTATCACCAACTATTCTAATTTCTAAAACACTTTGAATTTTTTTGTACTGTTTCTCCTGAAGGAGCTTGTAATAGTGACTATCGAGATTTACTTATAATTGATGTCAATCTTAATTTCTTGTCTATATGTAGAGAAGTTTGGCCTGAAAACGATTCTTTCGGTGCTGAAGGTATCGAACCAGACGATGAATTCCTGGCTTTGAGAGAGGTTTTTCATGCAAGTTTACCTGGAGGTAGGATCCCAATTTCCATTACTATTTTATTTTTTTTTAAACTTTATATACATAAAATAGTTGGCTCTTGCTTTTGTAAAACCGTGTTTTTTGATCGATTATTTGTCGATTGCCAGCTGTGTGAGATACATGTTAACTTAGCTACGAGCTTAACACAATTGTCTTTGTAAATTACAATGGCAGTAGATGGAAACTTGTGAAACTATGAGAATAATGTAAAAAGGTTCTCTCGCTTGCTTTGTTTTGCTTAGTTTCTAAGTAACTTCATTTTGAGTGGAGTTTGAAAAAAAAAATTGTATGGGAAGGGGTTAAAGGAGCTTGTGTTCTTGTAGCAATGTTGTTTCGAAGAGTTTCTCCTCTTCTCTTTTTCGTGAACTTAAACCGCACTTAATTTGCATTAAGTGGAAGTAGAAATCTAGTCTATAATGATTGTGCAATTTCTTTTGAGTGGAAAAATTACTCGTAATGTGTGCTGTCAGGGGAAAACTTGATAATGTATGATTAGAGGAAGAACACACAAGGTTCTTGGAAGAAAGAGAAAGACTTAGACCGACGGTGAGACCTTTACGAGAGTTAGTTCTCTTTATGTGTATGTGGTCAACATTCAGAGGTATATAAGGGGGCAGGTGTTAATTTCACTCCGAAAGGGCGGTTCCTTCATTATGTTCATTTTACTGCGAAGTCTTTTTACTTCAATACATAAAATCTTTATGAATAATTCACGAATATTTTCCTCCCTCTAATAACACTAAGAGCAGAAGCAATAATGATAATTATAATCAGGAAGAAGAAGTAACAAAAAAAAAGAACTCTTCTTTGCACTCGTTAATGTCTGTCTCCTGAGATTTTGTCACAGTTCAGTCTTTTCTACTCTCAAAGGTTTTCTATGATAATCATTTGGACATGGAACATTAAGTGCTGATTTTGTTGTTGTTGGTTTTTTTTAACGAATGACAGCTACAAAATACGACACCTTGCTCGTGATGAGTCTGCACTTGATTATTGGAGTGTACTTTTAAGAGGATGAGGACAACGTCGTAAATTATTTGAGGGGAAAGGAGGGGTTTCTGCCATTACCACCACCCTTTTAGTAATTTTACGAGAATGGCTGTTTAAATTTATGCGATTTCGTTTTGTTTCAAGCCCAAGGTGTATTTTTAGGTTACTGAAAGATTGATTCGCTTTGAAATGAATTTTTTTTTCATGACTAGGCTTAGTTAAGTTAATTGATACAGTTGATGATTAATACCTAGTTTACATCTAATAAGTTAAATTGTTTAAATATATTAAGCATGTTCCACGGAGCCCTAAGGACGTTGAAACATATTATAAATTCAATATTTTCGTTTAATATTTAAATATAGTAACTTTGTATCTTATTATGTGATAGTGTAACAAAATATTGATTTAGTATTTTGAGATATTGAGATGATGAAGTTCAGGGAGAAAAGAAGCCAATTCATCCTTAAACTGGACTCCATCTAATTCAACTTAAAATGATTAACTTGAATCCATTTAGCTCTAGCAAGATTATGCATAGAGATATATCTCTAGTTCGGCTTAAGCGGCGATTTCACTGGGTATTTTTCTTGCAAGAATTCTATGCAAGACAATAAGTCAAATAAAGCTGTGAATCTTGTACACAGTTTCTTGCAAAAAAAAAAAAGATCAGTGTTTTTTACAAGATGGTGTGTACAAGAAACCACTTTTAAGTCTTGCAAGAGTATTATTACGTTGGCAATTGCACTTAATTCAAGGTCATATTGCAGGGAATATTGATTTATATATTGCCAATGTGATCCCTGTTTTATGGAGCATTTTGTTCCATAGATTAGTGTGGCCAATAGATGGCTAAACCCTCTTAAAGCTAATTTTTTTCTCTCAGTTATTTAATAAACAAACTTAGGGACCTGCACAAAACCCATGAGCTGATGGGATTTGGTTGGTAATTTTATGATACAGGCCCATGGATTTTTTGGGCCTGGTGGGATTCATGGGCTTTGTGGGCGCCATAGGTCTAGTGGGCATGTTTGTGCTCCAAATTTTTTTACACAATGTAAGTCTCTAATACAAACAGTGCATGTCTTAGTAAAAGCGATGCAGGTTCTCTTTAACAAGTGAAATAGAATAAGAGGAACGAAGAGAACCTTGAAGAGAGGCTATCCAATCTCTATATTGAGTTGAGCTGCCTCCATGTACACAACTTGGTAGCATTTTGAAACTAAAAATCGTTTTGTTTACTTTGAACTCAACAGCTTTGATCTATGTGCATACTAATTTATTAATTATGATTTCCGCAAAAGGTTTCCCCCCTCTTATTTTTGCTGTTTACAAAATTACGATTATTTCGATGTGTAAAAGCAGCTAATTTATTTAATAACAGGTGTCGTTTTTTTTTCCACTAACAAAAGAAGAGATAATTAGCAATCTGTGGTTGCTTTGTTTTTGTTACATAATCCTCCTTATTTTAGATTTTTGTAATAATTAGTAACGCCAATTAGTGACTGCATCAAAGACGAAATAAGTTACGAGCTTTACTTTTTTTTTAAAGGTTATATTTTATTTTTTTTGTCATGTTGAACTTCTAAAAGTCTTTATGATGAAATGAACTTTTATTCAAATGAATTTAAGAGGATTGGATTTGGATTAAAGAGATGAATGAAATTGGTTTATATTTTATCTGCAATGCAAATTTAATTATTTGAATTAATTTTCAATGGAGATAAATCTAAATTTATTTCATTTAGATCGAATTCTTCATGATTTTTAAGTCAAAGCTAGTGCTAAACTTAGCATCTTTTAATTAAGACTTCCTGGTTAAAAGTTCATAAGTTTAGTACTACTGTACCTTTGACTTAGCAATCATTAAGATGACGACCTTTAATCCAACTCTCAAATCGAAAATAATGAAATAATCGATAAATCTTACAAAAACGAAATTAAATTTCACACTATTGCATATACATAAAAATGATATAAATAAGTATTGTTACAACGTTAATAATAACTTTTATAAGATGGAATTGGATCAAAGTAATTTTCAAGTGCAAAATATTTCACCAATTCAGTCAGTGTTCAATACAAACAACTTTAAAGAACAAACTCAATAGATGATGATACACGAAGTTGCGAAAAAAAAATATATATATATACTGTATATATATCAAAGATTCGTAGATTTTTTTTATAAACAATTTACATTTCAGTACTGGCACTAAAATAAAAGATTTTCTTTTTCTGCCAGAAAAAAGGTTGGGGGATTTAACTTAAGATCACTGAATGGTAATTCTGATTGAAAATCTGACAGAATTTCAAACATTACGTATGATTGAGAAATACAGAATGATATCTAAAGTCCGCTTCACACGGAACGCTTTTGTTTCACTACAGAATGTGTTCGTTTTTAGCTGGCTATTGATTACCTTGGGTGTGTTTACACGAGACCGTTATTTTTAAACCGAAGTGGCGACGAAATGTTCGGATAACAGCCACGAGTATGGAACACCTCAGTTTGTCAGTGGTGATCAAGGTCATAACAGTGGAATGAACTGACAGCATTCCATTGTTTTCAACGATGGTCTATGTGAAGTACACGTTTACCACGCAGTGATCACACAAAGTGGCGATACGCGGTTTCCCGTGTGAAGCGGCTTAGTGACTAAGGCTAAAAAATATGCTTTTTTCCAATATTATTTAGAGGCTAAAGTTCTTTCAGAGATTATCATGCAAGCTTGAACAAGAGTTCTTCTAGATTTTAGCCTCTAAAACAGTTTTTTTTAGCCTTAGAGATATCTGCTAAAAAGGTGGAATAATTGATTAATTCTTCACATTTTCACTATTTCAAAACCAAAATTATTTCTTCAATTGTTTCTTGGTGAATACAGTCTGCGTTTACTGCAGGCAGTAGCATTTTTTTTAAAAAATCTTTTAATATATATTTAAATTTGATGTTAATTTGGCAACAAACATAATGGTGAAAATGATGGTGGTGAACTAATAGGATAGATGGTGATTCTAAATTGTCTTTCCAGTTTCAAAAACTAAGAAAACTACGCATAAGTTGGTTCGCGAACGAATCGTAATTTATCGATTCCACTGTGATGATGACGACGACGACGACGACTACGGTCCTAATTGAAACCTCATTACTTGATTGTGCTGTAAAATAAGTAGGAATCTTTCCTAACAACCTCACTCACATTTGATTTACTTTTGTGGTTATATCAATTCCAACATTAACAACTTAAGAATACGGTATACAAGGTATGATCAAAAAGTTCATATAATGGGTACAACACTGTATGTTATTTTACCATATTCAGCCGTTAAAATATTCTACAAAAATTTGGAAATAATTTACAGTTCATTTTATATGCTCGTACATCAAGACTAGACGGGAACAACAAACAGAACACTGTTTATTCGCGAAAAGTGTGGACGGTTTTTCCGAACAAACTGTAACAACATTTGTAAAGTTGTTCTGTTCAGCCGCAATCCACTAGTTGACGGGTTTTGCCCGTAAGAACATAGGATGTTCATGTTCGGGTCAGGAACAGTCTGGACGTCTCGGCGAACATTTCCCCGAACATCCAGTCATTAGCGATTCTGACAGCAACCGAATCACACGTTGTGAATAGGTTCTGTTCAAGTTTGGCCACAACAAGCAAGTGTTCGGTTCATTGTTCTGTTCTAGTCTGGACCCGGCTTTAGGGTTTGACGTTGATGTAAGAATTGTGTCTAAATGTTTACCCTTTATAATTGGGAATTGTCCACATTGAATGGATGGCTTTCAATGTGATTGCAATTGTACTGTGTTGAATTGAATATGTTTCTGCTGGACTTTTTCACAATTTGAAAGAAAACTAAAAACGTGACTTTGTCAAAATCAAACTTGACACGGGATGTACGATTGACACATGCCGGAATGTCTTTTGGTGCATAGGGAATGAAAGTAAAGGTTCCTTTACAAAGCTACACACTTCCCTACCTGTCACTAATGTTGCTGCCATTATACGAGTTTTTTGATCACGCCTCATAAGTTTACTACAAGTTTTAGTGACCAGAAAGATAATTTAGAATCACCATTTAATTATAAGATAAAAAGCTGTCATGTTACAATGTACAGGTAATCAATTCACTGAATTTATACATTTATAATGGGATCATGCTTGAATCTTATGGCACAACAGTTTAGAAAGTTTGTGTTGGTTTTTTTTTTACAACTTTCTGTGAGATAAGTTCAATTTCGCCAGCGTTTGTGCCACATTCGCTTTCTTCATTGTTGAATGAAGATGTGGATCACTTCGTGAGACAAATTTCCGTATCGATCCGTTTTAGGTATACTTTATATTAGATCTTCGATGGACTTCTTTAATTGATATCAATCGTCCAGCCAAAAAAAAAGTGTTGCTTCATTGCCTTCAACACTCATCTTCTTATTGACAATGACTTGGCCAATGATCACTTAATTTAACTCCATGGTGATGGAATTATTTCAGATGGGTTTTTGGTTAAAACATGAATGCTCAAAATGGACACTCATTGACTTCATTTCATTTGGTGAAACAATAAGTACGAGCTTTTTTGGCCGATACTCTTGATTGACGGACGGTTGAATAACAGTTACTCGTGTCTGGAAGAAGTTCGCAGAGACTTGGATCGGGAAGAGCATCTTTGGAAATGTCTCTGGATGTGGAAGATTCGGAGCCGTTTTCCAATACGAAGTACAATTTGTTGCTGAGTCCCTGATGGGTCATTGTGTGAAGACCTACTGTCCCTTCGGATACGGTGACGATCGAAACTTCGTCTCGCTGTGGAGAATACGAAATGCTACTACTACTACGTCGCATTTGGCAGTGCAGACCGAGTGGACCGGATGTACCGCAAGAATACCCTTTACGGTAACGGAAAAATAGAACCGAGAAAGTCAATGCCAATAATAGAAGGCCCAATCCGGTGGCCACCGAAGCAGCAACTAGAATTACGGATCCATCTGATCTTTCGGTGAAATTCACACCTGATTTTGAAAGTGGCACTTCTATGATATTATTTGAATGGACGTTGTGGCGGTCAGTCGTTGATACGAATGTCTGCATTTCGACAGTTGAATTGGTGGTTGTGGCTTCGATACTGTCATCATCTAGTTGACCTGTTGACGGTATAATTACGGTAGATGAACTATATTCCGTGACAGTATTTGTTACGTTCATGGTAGGAGCAGCATCGGATGTCAGGGAAAGATTTTCCGATGTTGTTGTCGTCGTTTGTTCCACAGTAGTTGATGCGGTTGGAGTGGACAACACAATGGTTTGATTCGTTGTACTCGTAATAAGCGCGCTGGTTGTAACAGCAATGGTTATTGTTGAAGTTGTGGTTAAAGTAGATGCAACCGCAGCTGCCTCAGTGCTTGAAAGTGTCTTTGGAATTCCAGTTGACATGTTATTATTCTCTGCTTTAGAATTCATATCTCCGATGCGTGTGATCGACGTTGGAAGAATAGAAAGGGTTGATAATGTTGTCATTGACGGTTTCGACGTTGGTGTTATTTCTTGTGTTTCCGAGTGAAGTTCCGTTGGCTTAACGGTCACTGCAGTTGTGATAATCGTCGGTTTCGTAGTTGTCGATTGTTGTAATACGAAATCTTCACTGTTTAACATCATGATTGGCTTATACAACAGTTCACTTGGCTGGCTACATCGTATGCTGTAGCTGTGATAGAACTGTGTTTCGGCTCTTCTTATCCAATTGGTTAACCAAAGAATATTTTGATCACAGTTCCATTGGTTACCGCCTAATTTTGCCACTTTCAGCTGTGGAAAAAAGTTTGGAAAGTCTGCACGCAACATGGCTAGGTTGTTGTGCATCAGATTTAGTTCTCGTAAACTTCGAAGCCCCTGCAGGGCTCTTGTGGAGTTGACCAGTTGACTGGCAAAGGCTGGACTATCGTAGACCTCGAACGTTTCTAACTTCTTCAAAGGATTGAAGACGGATCCTTCAAACTGTAACTTTGTTTTCATACGAGATAACTGTAATGTTTTCAGAACGTCTAATCCGTAGAAACAACCATCTGGTAATGTCTTTAGAGGATTCTGTGATAAATCTAAACTGATGAGGCTGCTTAGATTTGCAAATGCTCCTTCGCTAATGGTCTCTAGTAGATTGGCCTGTAAGTCCAAGTGACTCAAACTCAAGAGATCACAAAAGGCACATGGATCCAATCTCTTGATCTGATTTCGCTGTAGAAACAATTGATCCAAATTGAACAGTCCTTGAAAACTAAACGGCGCTAACACTTTTAGGAGATTTTCTTCGACGTACAATACTCGAAGACTCGGTGGCAAGTTGGCTGGTATCTGTTGCAAACGATTGCCGTTAAGCCAAAGTCGCATCAGATATTCTTGTCTTCCGAGAGCATCACTTTCGATTTCTTCTAAAAAGTTGTCGTCCAGTACCAAAAGGCTCAAGTATGGATAACTATCAAAATCTCCAAGGCGAATATGGGTTAGATTGTTTTTGGCGAGGCGAAGATCACGAACATAACGAGTTAGAGATTGTGGAACTCGTTGAAGTCCAACTTTCGATACGTCGATGTATTGTAGACGAGAACCGAAAAAATCTAACCGACTTAGAGTTGTCAGTGGATTGTTACTGACTATCAAATGTGCTAAGTTAGTCAGATATTGAAAGGTGCCAACTTCGATGCTTTCGATCCGATTCGAATCCAGGTTTAGATACTGCACTTTGTAGAGTCCTGCAAAACTTTCTGTTGTCAGTTGTGGCAAAAGATTATCTCTAAGGTTCAACTGTTCCAAGTTGACTAAATCGACAAATGCCTCGTCCATATCGACAACTCTGTTTGTCGATAAATCGAGATAACGAAGACTGGTCAAGCCTTCAAACATGGCATTTCCAATCTTCTCCATGTGGTTTTGACTGAGATCTAGTCGAAGAAGTCTCGTCAAATTGCTGAACGTTCCATTCTCGATCGTCTGAATTTTTGTCTGTTGTAG
Organism: Brachycybe producta; assembly: GCA_036925085.1. Taxonomy (NCBI): domain Eukaryota; kingdom Metazoa; phylum Arthropoda; class Diplopoda; order Playtdesmida; family Andrognathidae; genus Brachycybe; species Brachycybe producta. The sequence continues at coordinate 1,466,848 of JAUPFP010000023.1, read as the reverse complement.
TTTGAGTTCTAACAGTTCCACCAAATCCTGAATGGTGGATGTCGTGAGGACACCAATGATATAGTTTCGCAGTTCTAATCGAACGACGGTTCGAGGAATATCTGTCGGAACTTCCCAGAGACCGTCGCCGACACAGTTTACATAGTTCGTCTCGTCACAGAAACAGACACTTGGACATACATCTAGAAGCGTTGACGCTGACATTGATGACGCCCGTACTTCACTTTCTACCCGCACAATAGTTATGAAAATTAAGAGCGATGGTATGAAAATTATCATTGATTCTTTAAATCTTAACGTTCTGCGATGGTTTTCATTTTTAGCGTATGGCCACATCGTTAAAACCGGATGGCAACTTACACTCACTCGTAAAGAAATTGGGTTTCTTATGTTTTGGGTTTGCTTGGAAATTTCATCCCATGTGGAACCACTGAAACTATTTAAAATACAGTTCGTTAATTAGTAAGTTCAATAAACAAGCCACAGACACGCATTAGAAAAATTGTGTCAAATCGTTTCTCGAGTGGCTCGAAGTTAGGTTCTCGTTTTCGAGAATAGATCAGAAGCCGAACGAAGACTAGAGAATGGTGTCGATGTATCAATATTTACACTGGACATTGAACAAATAACACAAAAAAGGTAACCATTGTCATTATCAGTTTCTGCAACCCGTGAACCATTTTCGAGAGAATTCATCATTCATGGACCCAGAGGCCAAAAGTGTTGTATGAAAAAAAAGGTGATGATGACATCATGCTTGTTACTACTGTTGATGTGCACTTGTGTAAAATTTGTCTTGCTTCGATATTCTTGGTGGACAGAAGTAACCTACCAATGGTGGTGCCACACTCACCCTCACTGGTAACCATAATCCCACTGGCATTTAATCAATCACGGAGTTGTCGACGACGAATTTGTTTTCTGGCGGAGTTGAACGTGAACAGTTTCACTAAATGGGGAGAAAAAAAAAGTGAAAGGGAGTGTGAACAATGATAAAAAAACACTTAAGATATTTATGAACAGCTGATTTTGGAACTGGGTTTTCAGAAGAGCAACACAAAGGAGAAATTGAAAGTATTATAAACTAGAACGGTAGCTGAATCACTTCCTTGTTGTGATATCTTTAATTTTGTAATTTCAATTAAATTACTAACTTCTTTTAAAAGTTGCTTCAAAGAATGTTTTAAAACAGGTTTTAAAGTGTAAACCACCTCTGAAACTCTTGATTATATTTTTGTTTCAGGTGCAAAATTAAGAGAAACTTGATTTTGTTTTAGAAACTAGAAGGTGTAGCTCAATCACTTAATGACATTTTTTCGTTATTTTGTTTGTAGGCTAAATTTGTTTGTACACAATAAGTGACATATTTAATCACCTTGTTCAGAAATTTAACCATGGTTAACATAACCGCATTTGTTTATATTAGAAAATTACCAGTGGTTAACTTAAGTTGTGCAGTGAAAACGGAGGAAATAAGCGATTGAGTTCTTACACTTTTTATTTTCTAAAATACTTTCGAAGTTTCTCTTAATTTTGCTTTTTAATAAAAAACGGAATAACTAATGTAGAGTTTGCACTTTAAAACCAGCTTAAAGCTGCTTCTAAAAACGCTGAGTAACCAGAGTTCTATTACACATTTTTTTTTGCAATTCGCAGTTTTATGAAGAGGATTTTAAATATTATTGGATTTAAAAAAAAAAAAAAAAACAAACTAAAACGTGTGATTGGAAAAAGTGGATTTTGAAGTATAATAAAAATAAGATTTTTTTCTATTACCTCTATATCACATTGAGAAAAAAAAAAGTTGATTCATTTTTTAATTGAATTTGAAGCACTTTTTTTTCTCGTTGAAGTTGATAATCCAAAAAATTTTTTTTTTTGAAGTCTCATTTGAAACACTATATCTAGTTGATGTTATTGACACCTGTGTGGTTTCTTTTCTGTGATTGGTTGTTGGATTTTCTTCTTATTTTTGGCAACAAACACTTGGAAAATTAGATTTCCTCACAACATGTGATAATCACATTTCTGTTTGAAGTCGTTTGTAAGTTGTTTGCGACTAGCAATTCCATGAGCATCTTTGTCATTTGACAACTTCTTTTGGCGTTTCACTACTTTTCTTATTTTTCTATCTTGTCATTCTACGATTTTTTTTTGCAGTTTCTGTCTACAAATCACTTATTTTTCTCGAACAACAACAACAACATAAAAAAAAGTTGAAAACATATCAGTTTTTTTGGGAGGTTTTGTGTTGTCAGAATTTGTTTGTGTTTGATCCTGATGATGTTGATGGTCTCAGTCTTGTTTCTTCTTCTTTTCTGTAATCAGTTGTGATGTTCTCCTGTAAGAATTTATAAATAAAACATGGTTAGAATTTATACAATTTTAGATTCACAGAAAGTTTACTTTTTAAAGAATTCATTTGAAAACACTGTGGCTGAATAGATAGATATTTATTTTGTTTTTAGCTACCTGGATGCACTGCTACTGCAGTGGCAATAGGAACTCGCCATTCCCACTCCGCGGTTTTGAGAAAACGTTTTTCTGAAAAAAAAAACATTACAAAAAAAAATTCAAAGTGTTTTTGAAACTGGAATAATCTGTTATAATGCTAAAAGTTTTTTCATGATATGGTATCTTTCAAAATAAACTTTTTATGACAGTTTGAAAAAAAGGATGAAAATAGTTTTTCATGAAATTTCAATGGAAAAACCAAAAAAACGGGTCACTTTCAAACTGAACTATAAAATGTTTATTTTTTTTAAGATGTCCCAATGAAAAAACTTAGCATAATCTTTTACCATTTTAGTTTTGAAAACAATTTGAATTTTTTTTTCGTAATGTTGCTTCTAAAAAAAAGTTCACTTGACGTTTTTGCGTTCAAATTTTGCAAAAAAAAAACATCTAATGTGTAGGACTTAGCATTAGCCACTGCAGTGGCGCCATTTTTTTTTGGGAGGGGGCATATGCAAAATATCTATTCAGCCACCTTAAATTGTTATGAACACATAAGTAAAGGTGGGTTATCAACTTATCATGCGCGCTTTTATTATCACAATGCTTTTTCTACCCGTGCGACAAGAGTAGTCAATTTCAAATGAAATCATAACGTTTTCATAAATTTTTTATCGTTGAACCTTTTCATCGATATGAAAGAAATTATTAATATTTTCAATGTTTTTGGTGTTTTTGTTACTGGATGGATGACTTTGGGCTGTGGTGTGTTTGCTGCTGGCAAATAAGTTTCATTTGGTATTGACAAGAAATTCCATTTGACAGTATTGTTCCACAAGTAGGATCGATTTTGTTTATATAATGTAAACCGCTACAATCTTGATGACTGCAAACAAATACTTCGAAGATGTTTAATAAGGCCCGAATTCAAAATGGGAACACTAATCCCTTTAACTTCAAATTCAACTCGACTTTGAGTAAGATGCATTAAATGAAGCTGGAGTTAAAGGGTGCGTTCAGTTATTAAGCACTTTTGAAATTGTTCAAGCACATTTTATGTGCTTAGAATCTAAATGCCAAGAAAACCGCTTGAATGAAGCCGCTCGATGCGCTCGTCGAGCATATCAAGCGATAAAAGTCGTCGTTCGATGAAGAATGCTCTAACGAGCGGGAAAAAATATCAAAAAAAGGTAAAAAGCCGTCATTTATTTCTCTCCCCCTCTCTCTCTCTCTCTCTCTCTCTCTCTCTCTCTCTCTCTATCTCTCTCTCTAAAAAAATAAGGGTAGAAAACAAGCTCCAGCTCAAAAACAATTTTGAGTTAGAATGAAACGAATTTTAAATTCTGAAAAGTGAGCGCTTAGTTCTTAGTTTTGCTAAGCGATATTTTTGACCAAATGAACGCACCTAAAGTGAGGGCACAAGGGGTCGCCAAGAAACCGTTGCATGTTTTATCGCATCTTATATCGCAGTGAATAGAAAGTGGCTTAATTTTCCTTTTTTTGCTTGACATTGTGGAAGATTTGCAGCGCTGGCGATGTTTTCCTTAATTTATTGCAGGAAATCTTGCTATAAATATCGGCATTCCTAGTAAGTAAACTTTGATAGAACTTACACGTTTCTCTTACAATTTGATAAAAAATAAAACTTTTCTTCCATAAATCTACCTTAACTTTTTTTTCTTCCTCATACCTAATCTTTCGTTACCTTAACTACAAGTTCTTTTAAGTATTTCTCGCTTGATTTTCTTATTTAGGCTTCGATGATGCTTTTTCATACATTTGTATGTTGCTTTTTGAATTCTAAAGTAAAGTTTGTCTTTTAAGTGATCGACGAAAAACGGTTTACTCGTGGTCCCTTGGGCCATTCGTACCAAGAGGGGCTTTTTTTTACTTTCTTGCATGCACAATTTTAAGTAACGTGCATTGAATTGTTTGAAATAACTTTCTTAGAATGTATTGAGGTTTCTTATTCTTCAAGTTCCCAACTTAGTTTCTCTGTGTAATACTTCTTGGAAGTTGTTTATTTTTTAGCAGCTTATCGAATAGAAAAGTAGGAAGGAAGGGGGGAGCTAGCTCAAACCTCTCTTAGATGCTTCCATTTCAATGGGAGAAACAGCTTCTTAAAGCTGCTATTTTTGGTTTTTTTTTCTTTTTTTCTTCATGTCCTTACAGTTTTCCTTAAGCACATTTTGACCGTATTCCATTAGAATTTCAAAACATGTTGTATTGACCTGACTTTTCTCTCTCTCTCTCTCTTTCTTTGCAAGTATAGTTACTACTTATCGTTCAAGTTATAACCCAAGAGACTTGTAAAAAATTTAAAGTTGATGATGGACGAAAAAAATATAGACTGGAATGCATTGTAAAAGTACAATTCTTTTAAAATGTACAATGTTTCTTTTTTATTGTAAAATTAAGGATTTTTCTTTTCTTTTCTGTCTGTTGGGTCAGTGGTACATGAAGTTGCGTTCTGATTATGACCAAATGCCCCTTTAAAAGTAGCTCCCAATATACTTCAAAGAAGATTTTGATGCCGTCATCATGTTTAGAGAGAGCTTTTTTGTTGTTATTTTGTGATAACATCCTCCTCCTCCTCTCTCTGTGATCTGTGTGCAATTTGAATATAAATTCAAGGAAGGGGAGGTTATTGTAAATACATATGACTATAAACGTGGCATTAAGTTCGATTTACAGAGTTGAACGTAAATTGTTTTCAGATGTAGCTTTAAAGAAGTTGGTTTTTTTTGGTTGACAGTTAGTGGCGTCGCTATGTGTACTTTGGAAGCAGTTTGCTCCTGGCGCCAGTCTCCAAAAGGGGTGCCTTCAAATCTGATTTTAATATTTAAAGTTTTATTTCTTTATTCTTTTTCTTTGTTTTTTATTAGTTATTAATAATTAATAATTAATAATTTTATGTTAATTAATAAGGCAACCTGAATAAAAAATGCATTTTCAGTTAAAAAAACAAAACAAAACAAAAAAAGAGATGAGTTTTGATAAGGCTATATGCTTGATGCTAGTTTCACCTCTAAATTCAAGCCTCTAACCAGGTTCTGCGACTGGAAAACGCAATTTTCTGATTTACATATGAATTTTTATTTCCCCCCAAAAAAATTTTTTAGGTGGGGGTGGGGGCAGGGTGGATTGATTTAGAGGAATATCGTCACTGTATCGAAATCACGAGATCTGATGTCACTTTCATTAAATTTTCTTGTAAAGGCCTTCCTAGAGCTCAACAAAATTATTTCTAAAAAATATTTCTGAAATGAAAATTAGAGTTCAATTCCTAATGTTTTCCCTAAAGCTTAACAAAAACCTCTAAAATGAAATTTCTGAAATAATGAATGAATTAGAATTTTGCAATGCATTTTCACATGGTCACATTGCCACAGTGCTGCCAGTTTTTAGAAGAAAAAAGTTCTAAAAGCCATCATTTCAGAACGTTTTGTTGAGCGACTAGGAAGGCCTTAATATTCATTAGGAGTGTGGAGGCTGCGTAGAAGGACATACTGTACATCGACACTTTTAGCGATTAGTAGTGCTGTGGAATATCTTGTACACACACGAATTAAATGAATTCATATTAAATGTGTTTAGGTGAATTATACGGAATCCAGTTAAGGACATGAACCAAAATAAAAATTGACTTTATTATTAATATTTTAAATTAAAATACTAAATCAATATTTTGTCAATAGTTCATATAATTATATTTAAGTATTAACTCAATATTTTCAGATTATTAACTGAATAAATTAAAATTCGACGACATATTGTTTGTTTGCCCTTCACAGGGCTCTGTAGAACACGTTTATTATTTAAATGCATTTAAGTTATCAGGCGTGTACTAGGTGTAACATGCCTCATTCTAGGTAGACCTAGCTAACAATTATTATTTAAATTTAATAACTTCTCTTGATTTTTTTTTTTCCTTCTTCTTGATGTCACCACAACTTTTCAGCTCGAAGAAACTACGTTTTTTTCTTCTTCAGTAAGTTATACGGTATTTTTTTTTTTGCATCTTATTAAAATGAAATTGCAGCAGCTCAAGAAGATTGGAAAAAAAAAGTTCATCGTTGATTTTGATGCGAATGAGAAACTTTATATGTATATTGTATATATGTGTGTCGAGAGAGGGAGAGAATTTTTTTATAGCCACTGCATTGTATAAAGTATAAGAAAGAGAAAACTGGCTTCTCTGCCTTCTTTTGGTTGCGACACGATTACTTGAGATCAAATCATATGTGAACTGCATGTGAATGTTGAAAATGGGATTGGAAGAAGTGGCAAGAGGACAGCTGATGATTGCTTTAAAAATGTGACCTTGTTGAGAGTTGAGTGAACGTCATATAACGACGACGACTATGACAAAAAAAAAAGAGAGAATAGATTGAGAACGAAGCACATATGGCAATATGTGGGCGTGTTTATATAGAAATGGGGATGTTTTCATTGTTGCATCCATGGCAACAAAGAATAATAATAGTTGTCTGCCGTTTTTCTTTTCATCTTTATAACTGTAGTCGCAATATGTTGGGTTGAATACACCTTTGTGTATTAACTCTTTTTTATTTAACTTTGTAGAATGGAAACTTCATGTCTAACTAGTTGGGACTTTTGTGTCCAATTACTTTCCTAAAATTGTTGAGGTTGTGGCTTCTGGAAGTGATTTTTTTAAAGAAGAAATTTCAAATTTTTTTTTCAAAAACTATGAGTGTCAATGAATGTCGTTAAAAGACCTAAGTTATACATACAATAGGTGTTTGGTAACCTGGAATAAGTTGCCAGATGATGTAGTTTCTGCAGAATCGTAACTAGCGCAAGGCTAGCGAGGCGCCTGCCTCGAGCACAATGCGCAGGGTGTGAAAATAGGGCAAAATTAGCTAGTTACACAAACTTACAGTTAACTACTTCATTCGAAGATAATTTTATTAGAAATTTAAAGAAAATTGACTTATCTTGCTTGGTGAATTATTTTGTATGTTTTAGTATGATTTGTAATTAATAGTTATTTCGGTTTCTATTTGAATTTTGAAAGCTGTTTGCCTTCTTAACTTTTTTAAGCTGTGTTTGTCCCTTTTTAAGTTCCTTAAATTATATTATTATGAGAAAAAAATGAGGCCCAGTCTGCAAAACTTTAGTGAGACGAGCCCTTCAAGTCTATAAGGCCCACAAAACCCATTACGAGGCTCATAAAGCCCATGATGCCTACCAGGTCCATGATACCTACCAGGTCCATGATACCTACCAGGTCCATGATACCTACCAGGTCCATGATACCTACCAGGTCCGTAAGACGCACAAAGTCTATGGGCCTTTTTTTTATAAAGTTACCAGCCCAGGTCCGGCACCCACCAACCCATGTGAAATTTTATTGCTCAGTAAAATTCATCGTTTATTACAAGTTACTTAGAATAAATATGATGTCTATTGGAAACTAGAAGAATAGGAAAATTATGCAAAAGTAACTATTTTCCAGAATAAATGTTTAATGACAGTTTAGAAGAAGAAAAAAAAAAGATGAAATTTGACGTTTTTTTAAACTAAAGTTGCAGAACTAAGTTAAAACTAAAGGAATTAACGAAGTAGACCATTTTCAAACTGGCATAAAACGTTTATTTTTAAAAGAAACCATTATGAAATTACTTTTACGTGATTCTATTATATTACTCTTCTATTTTCTAGCAAACTTTGAATTTCTTCTAGAAATCATTCTCTTCTGATGGATGTGTATATAAGTGTAGGTCTAAATTAAAAAGTGTAGGGTGGTTATAGGTTCAAAACGTTAAAGTGAAAGTCCCTCGATAGTCTCATCAGTGTGTTCCTAATTTGATAATGAGTTTTTGACGTTGGTCTTGTTAAGGGTCTGTAGTTCAAACGTTGTGCTTGTTCATTAACTAACTGTCATAGTGTCACTAGCATGTAATTAACTTTGTGTTGCTAAACTCAATTATTCTTGAAGTTTTTTTTTTTAAAAAATATGAGAACTTGGAAACGTTTCTATTTTCTCAATATTGAAAATGACCTGCTGTTTTGCATCCGATGGACAATTAAATAATTTAAGTGTCAATCGAACAGATATAATTAATAGAAATTGTTGTTTCGGTTTGTTAGAAATGATTCGAAATACACCATTTCTATGCAACTTTAGATTCTTTTACTTTTGTATCTTTGATACTTTTTTTTCCTTTTTGAGTTCTATCAAAAGGGGCAACAACAACAACAGCCATATTGTTAGCCATTTTTATCTTTTTGACAAGAGGGGTGAATCACATTATCCATTTCATTTTTTTTTGGTTATATTTGATGTTTGAAGTGGAAAAGAAGAAAGATGGGTGAGAAATAGTATGACCGCCGTGGTGAAGAAGGTGACTGCGAAACAGAATTGAGACCACACACCACTCACTCACTTGATGTGTGGGCATCAGTTTTTCTAGAGTATGAGTGACAAGATTTGCCACTTTAAAAACCTCAGTGCTGCTTCTTCCCAGGGACTAAGGGCTGACAAGAAAGAAAGACTTGTGTGTTTACATATAACTTAATATAAAATGACTGAGAGAGATCTTTGACAGTTTAGAATATAAGCAACTTTTACATTAGAGTTCTAGGATTGTAGGAGTGTGTCTAGGATTTGGGGCTTCTCTTACCTATGAGTCAAGACGATTTTGCAGTAAACTTATGCTTTTTTATCTGCTGTATTGACTGGTGTTGTAAATCTAGGCAATACAGATGTTGATATGTTTTATTTCTGATTGTATCAACATTTTATATATTATACCAATAAAGGGCAGTTTATTAAAAAAAATTTTTGCAAGCAGTAATGAATTTATTATTAGCACAGTAGAATCTCGGTTGTCTCGACTAAATGGAACCGGCGGTGATACGGATTGCCGAAAGTCCTTATTTTAAAACGAGAGCAACACGAAAATACCATTAAGTGATTGAGCTACCCTTCTAGTTTCTTATACACTTTCTAGTTCGAGAGGTGTGTTTACACTTCGAAACCATTTTAAAGTTTTGCTTGAAAACAGTTTGCCTTTTTATTCTGAGAGCCATATTATTGTAAGAAGTGCAAGACATTCTAAATATTTTTTAGAAACTTTTTTATTTTACTCCCTCTTCCAGATATTTTTTGAGGTGTGTGTACATCTTTGAAAAGAATAGAATGAATGACATGAAAAATTGCAATTCTGCAAAAAGAAAAGCGAAGAAAAAAAAACCATCAAGCTATTTGACTGCAGCTTAACGCTTGACTAATACCAACTAATACCTTTAATTACCATTAGCAAGAAAGAGTCTTCTTTATTTACTTGTGTGTGAGGCCCCAATGTTCTATGGAATTTTGAGAATGATGGTTAAGAGAGAGACCCAAATGAGTTTTGTCATTTATCATTGACAAGTTTTTTTCTTCAGCAGTTCAATTTAGGTGGTTCGATTGAAGACTTTATTAGCAATTACCCCTTTCACAGTCTTTCAGAAACGGGCTTTTTAGGTTTTAGGGCTCCAAAGACTCTTTGATTTCTTTGTCACTGATATTCCAATTGTTTTCACAAATTGAACAATACTGCATGTCGTTAGTGTATGATGGCTGCTGGTTCAGAAGAAAATTTTTCGGTATTAAAAGTGGCTGAGTAGATATTTATTTTGTTTTTGTTCCCCTCGGATGGCGCCACTGCACCACCCGTGATTTTGAGAGTTATTATTCAAGCGAACGTTTTTCAGGAGAAACATTACCAAAAAAATTACCAAAAAATTCAAAGTGTTTTAGAAACTAGAATAGTTGGTGATAATGTTAAAAAAATGTCGTGTTGATATCTTTCAAAATAAACTTTTTATGACAGTTTGAAAAAAAAGGCGAAAATAGTTTTTCATGAAATTTCAATGGAAAAACGGGTCACTTTCAAACTGCTATAAAATGTTTATGTAATGTAATGTAAACGTTTATTTGCCATGATATTTTTTTTAGAATAATCTTTTACTATTCTAGTTTTGAAGACAAATTGAATGTTTTTCATAATGTTTAAAAAAAAACAGCGTTTGACGTTTTTCGTCTAATCGTTACAAATATGGAGCTATGAAGCATATCCTTTGCCATTGTGGTAGCGCCTTCCCGGGGGACAAAAGCAAAATAAATCTCTATTCAGCCACCTTAATTTTGCTCCTGAAAGACAGGTATAATCAAGTCGGGGTCAAATTTCTAGCTCAAAACAAGCGGTTGTAGGTTAGAACTGTTTTTTTTTTTTTTCTAGAAATCTGAGAGAATATAGAAGCAATTTCTGAAGAACTCTATTATCTACCACATAAATGTATATATGCTTTGATACAATTGATTTTATTGAAGCCCTACAGACAGTGGGTTTCGTTATGTTGTTAGTGATTTCTGGCACTCTAAAACTTCGGAGATTTTTCTTTCTTTTTTCTACTTATTCCGAACCGTGGGGCAATTTAAACATCTCTTTCCTTTTTTTTTTTTTATATATAAACCAACATTTGCATTGATTCACTCACTGATGGATCTGGGATTTCAAGAAAATACACAAAAAAAAATCAACATTCGCTCGAATGCATTCTTCTTTCTACTCATTGAAACAAATGTTTATTTTGAAACGAGTATTGGGGAGTTTTGTTTCTAACTTTGTGTGTCGTCATCTATAGAAATTGTGGCCATGTTCTACCTTTTTACTTCCATTTGTGTGGAATTTTTTTTTCTTGAATGTTGGCACTCAAAGAAAAGTTTCAGTGGTATGTTGCCATTTGCCAAAAAAAAAAATATCCCATGGAAATTACATTGAATTTCCATATTTTTTTTCTTTCTCTCTCTCTCTCTCTCTCTCTCTCTCTCTCTCTCTTTTGATCCATTGGGGTTTGGTTCATATTGAGCAAAATTGTTTTACTTTCTGATGTATTGGGGTTACTTTTTTCTGTTGGGGGTTACTTTTAGATGAAATTTCAATGTTATTTGTGTTCTTTCTTTTAGAACGCTTCTGTCATTTGCATCTTCAATTTTGTTTTTTAAATTGGGGTTTGATTTAATGTAATTTATTTTGAGAGAAAATTAGAATTGAGTTTTTGAAAGTTATCCAAAAAACGACAGAACAATTGTTTAATAACGATTCTAGTGAGAATAATAGCAGTTGTTCATAATGGGGGGTTCTTTTCGTATTGATCTCAATTAGATGGTTTATATTGGCGCTTAATGGACTAAATGGTCGATGGACTCATTTATTTGTTTTATGTGTTGTTTTGTTATCTTAAATTAGAAACAAAATGGCTTCATTTTAAGAGTAAAATAGCTTAATGTTAAAACCATAAGGGTAGTACAGTTGCTGAACTGTGACTTGAAGCTTCTGACGTCAGATGGGGTGTCATTTTGTCTGATAAAGGGGGGGGGGGTTCATAACAAAAAGGCGCAAGGAACCTGTTGTTTGAAATTGTTGAGAACGTCTGCTATTATCTCTTAGGTTGTGAATAAAGCCTCGTTTTCACGGCGATAGTTCTTTCATGAGAGTAGCTGTCATGAAAGTAGCGATAGTTCACTCACGATAGCAACTGTCTACATGTGTTGAATTAACGTGATAGTTCTGTCACATGACAGTGTAACGTCTACTTCATAGATATCATTGAGTCAACAACAGTGTTGCCTCTCTCTCCCTCCAGAAGCCAAATTCCCCTACAAAGTGGATATTTTTCCCCTACAAGCGGTCACTCTACAACTATTACTATATTGCGACAGTACTATCAACTATCTAGTCAAAGGAGATCATAGTGTGCTAGTGCTATCGCGACAGTGTGATAGTGACTATCATGTGGTTTTCACGATGATATTTCTCGCGATAGTTGCTCTCATGACAGCAACTATTGTGACAACGAGGCTTTAACGTTCAATTATGGCATGTCAGTCTTGACATGTTAATCCAAGATTGTCTTAAAATAGACACACACATGTTCAATTAATTCCTGTCAATTTTTCTTTTGATTTTCAACGGACTGTTTGATTTCGGTATGAATGCGGCATTAAACTTGAAACTTTTGAGCAGGGTTCTAATGCCACATTCACACTAGGCTGGTTTACCAGCCACTGATTGTGGCTGGCAATTAGCAACAACAGCAAGCAGCAGCTGCTTTGGAATGACACTTGCTATAGTCACTGCTGGTATTTGTAGCACAAAGAGAAAAGAATCATGGCTATATGTGGTGAGAGGCGATTGGCAGTAGTTGAGGAAGGGGGTGGAGTTTCAACTATCTGCTAATGCCACTACTAGCCATGGAGGGTGGACACTAGCCGGTGGCATGCTGGTAGTAGCAAGAAGGGAGTCACATGACTGGCTGATAGCTGATAAAGTTGGACATGTTCAACTTCATCAGCCGCTGTTAAAATCAATAGCCTGCTGGTAGCAGTTCACACTAAAGCGGCAGTCACACTAGGCTGGTTGCTGCTGGCTATTAGCAGCAACAGCAAGCAGCAGCTGTTTTGGGTTCACACTTGTCCAGTCACTGCTGGTATTAGCAGTGCAAGTCATCCAATCATCGTCTTGCAAAAACACAAACTCTAACAACAACCAACCCAAGCAGTGGAGTTTCAACTACCACTAGTGCCACTACTAGCAACAAAAAGTTCACACTAGATGGCAGCAGCAGGAAGGGAGTCACATGACCAGCTGGTAGCTGCTAAAGTTGGACATGTCCAACTTCACCAGCCGCTGTTAAAATCGCTAGCCCCAGCTGCAAGTAGCAGTTTAGACTGTGCTGCTAGAGTGCTACAACCAGCCAGCAGCAACCAGCGGCTGGGAAACCAGTTTAGTGTGACTGCGCCATAATGCTGCTAGCTGGCTACAACCAGCAGCTGGTAAACCAGCATAGTGTGAATGCGCCATAACATAAAAGGATTTTTCTGTATTGGTACCCTGGCTCAGCTCGTTTAACTACACAGTGTCAAGTTTTCTTGTTGACTTTTGAGACTTTCAAAACTAGAATAGTACATAAAGAAGCTAAAAGTCTTTTTTTCGAATTGATGGAATTTATTTTTCAAGGATATGACTGACTTGACTCTCCACTGTTGATATATATATATAAAAAGCTTAATTTAGATAATATAAAAAAAGGTTTTTTAAAGATGTTTGTTGCTATTGGGAGTTCGTATTTGAATTGAGTCATTTTAGTACAAATTTGATTTCATATCATTTGGGAATTTCAGAACAAGATATAATATCTTATATATAAAAAAAAGTTTGAATATCATTCATTCATCACTTTCTCTCTCTCTATGACTAAACAACAGTCATATTTAAATTTCTACTTTCTTTTGTTCTATCTTCAAATCTAATATTTTAGAAATTTTTTTCTTCTTCTTTTTCTGTATGAACAGTCACAAATTTAATAACAGAAAATAAAATATTTGTTTTCTTTTTCTTTCTATGAAACTAGTTTTTGTGTTGTGTTGTCAGTGTGTTTGAGCACTGATTTGAAACCGGGCTTATTTGGTTGTATAGTTTTGCACATTATTTGTTTTGACTTATTTTCCGTTTTTTCTTTGCCTAAAGTGTTTTACATTTACTGTAAACGTAGGCCTAATTCAAATTTTTCCCCTACTTTTTTTTTTTGGGGGGGGGGGGGGGAGGATGTCTGTACAAAACGATTCCATTTCATACGATTGTATAATCGAACGATGACAAGAGTTTTGGAGCCTGGAGGTGAAGGCTAGCTACATTAGTTAATTACTGAACGTGTCGGGGGTTTTGCGCAAAAGTTTAAAACTGTTTTTGCTACTCATTATAAATCTTTCTTTCAAGAGCAAAATTAATAGAAACTAGAAAATGTTTTAGAAAATAGAAGAGTAAATCAACCACTTAGTGATATTATTCATGTTTGACATCTTTCAAAATTAACCTTTTTACGAAGAAAAATTTAAGAAATGTCTGCTTAAAAGTTGGTTCATTTTCAAACTTACTTAAAAAGTTTGTTTTGAAAAATATCAGCATGAAAAAATACTCTTTAAGTGATTGAACTACCCGTCTAGTTTCTAAAACAGAGTGACGTTTTTTTTATTTTGTATCTGAAAATCAAATAATCAAAATTCGAGAGGCGCATTTAAACTTTAAAGACAAACCCAGACTAACGCGGGAGCGGTAGTGTTAAAGTCGCGGGACATCCAACATCTGGGTGGCAATGGACCCACTCACCGGCGGTCCTGCAGCTTTGGTGTGGTTGGCCCCACATCCCGCCATGTGTTGGATGTCCCGCGACCTTCTCACTACCGCTCCTGTGTCCCGTGTTGTTATGGCCTGAGCCTTAAAACCACCTTAACATTTTTCACTGCCAACATACTCCAACCATACCTAGAAGTATTGCTAGCCTCCAACTCCAACCATCGTTGTCGTTTGAGATGGAATCGTTTGTGATGGAACACATTTTTTTTTTGGTGATTTCATTTTGAAATTGTGTGACCGACCACCTTCCCCTTCTTCTTTTATTTATGCTGATATATGTAGGAATTGGTACCCTTGAATGAGTGTTTAACTGCGTATCAGCAAAATTTTGATTTATAAACAAAAATCAGCATAAAAAAGTTATATATATAACAAAACGACAGTTTTTGGTGTGTTGGAATGGAAAATCTTAAAAAAAAACATTTACAAAAGTGTTCTACATCTTCTTTAAACGTAGAACGGGATTTGTCAAAATATATCTCTCTCTTTCTGGGTTCTTTATTGGATTTCCAATAGTGTGTGTGTACAGTGTACACACACACACACAGGTAGTAGGCCTACTTGATTGTCTAACTATTTATGGGATAGTAGTAGTAGTAGTATGTGAGTTGGGAATTTTATTCTGTTCAAATCTGCACCAAAAGCCATCTATTTTGAAAGTTACTGATGACCATTGGTCATTCCCAAGTGTTTTCACTAGACTTCTATAAATATATGGTCATCAATTTGATTCTTGACTCCTGAGGTCATTTTTTTTAAATTTTTGAAATTGTTTACTTTATACATTTTCGATTGCTTCTTAAATATAAATTTGTACCTTTTTTAAAAAAAATAAGAATATACGTCCATTATAAATATGTATAGGTTTAATTAATTATTAAATCGTTTTATGAATAGCTGATTTTCGATTTCTGGTGTTTATCACAAGAGTATATCACTAAGGAAAAATTAAAAGTGTGTTAGAAACTAGAATGATAGGTAGCTTCATCACTTTTATCGATAAAAATATAAAAAAATATTGTCTGTTTAAAAAAATGGATCACAATTAGGCTTTAGAAAAGAGCAGTTTACAGTTTACGGCTTTTACATTAAAAATTAAAAACGGAATTTAAGTATATGTTACATTTTACATACGTAACAAAACAATATATGAAACAATTCAATTCAATGACTGGTTACCCCACTAGTTTTTTTTAGAAACACCATTATGAAAAAAATTCAAATTGTTTTCAAAACTAGAATGGTTTTTACATTGACATTTCATGAAAACATATTTTTGTCTTTTTCAAACTGTCATAAAAAGTTTTATTTTTAAAACATATCGCCATGAAAATATTTTTTTAACATTGTCACCAACTATTCTAGTTTCTAAAACACTTTTAAAAATGTTTTCGTATTGTTTGTTTCTTCTGAAAAACGTTCGCTTAAAAAAATATAAATTTTCTCAAAACCGTGAGTGGAGGAAAGAGACCTTTTCACGCAGGCGCGCGCCACCTCGAGGACCAAAACAAAATTATGCCTAGTTTCCTCTGGAATGAAAATTTGAACTTTTTGAAAATTTCAACCACTGAAAAATTGAACCAGCATGTCCTTTTTTTGCCTATGATGGTGAATGGGCGTGGGCCTCGTTTCTTCTATTTTTCACCAGTTGACATTTTTCAAAAAATTTAAATTTTCACCCCAGTGGAAACAAGGCCTAATAATTTGAAGGGAAACATAATTGAAAATAGTTTTTCATCAATTATTTTTTATAAATTTATTTATTATGTTTTTTTTTGTGTGGCATTTTATTTGTTGTTCAGTGTTGATTTTTGATGCTTTCTAATTTGTTTCCTCAAATATCTTGAATATATTTTGTTGTTGTCATTTTTCTAAAGAAATTAGTTGACAAAACTTTTAAAGAAGACCGAATCTTAAACAATGGTTTTGTTATGTTTTGTTAGCAAATTTAGTTGTTGATATTTTATTGTTCACTGAATTTAACCACCAACGAGTTTTTCTTTTTCTTTACTTTTGGTTCGTTTGTGTCACTGACAATTGTCATTTCTTTCAGTAACTGTCCGAGATAGACATTACTGAAATTACATATATCTTTTTTTTTCTCTCTCTCCCTCTCTCCTCACTTAACGACATTGGCTTTACTTTTTTTTTCTTTCTATTGCTGACCATGTGTTTCAGTGGTCAGTTTGCTGTGAAAATTCTCGTGAGTCTGTCTGTCTGTAGTTAATTTTGATGAATGAACTAGCCTCAAATGAAATCCGATTAAGTTTTTCACGCTTATTTCTTCTTTTCCTCTTTCTCTCTTATTATCTTTTCGGTCCAAATACAGAATATACTCACTCGTATTATATGGATGACTATGTACAGAGGAGACTATAAATGTATAAAGTCGATGTCACTGTCCTTAAGGTGGCTGAATAGATATTTATTTTGGTTTTTTGTTGTCTTCCAGAATGGGCTATTATGTTCTATAGGAGGTTTCTTGTGAAATTGTCTTTCCTTCCTTATTCAGTCAAAAATTGAATGCCCACATTATCTGCCATGTTGTTTGTAGGCTAAATTTGGTTTGAACACAGGGCATGAGGTATTTAACCACATTATGTCAATGCAGTTGAGTTAACTCCATTGCATGGTTAATTTTCTGAACAATGTAGTTGAGTGTTATAACTTCATTGTTCAGAAATTTAACCATGGTTAATGTAACATTCTTTTCCACTAGAAAATTAATTTTGGTTAACTTTTTAACTGCATATAATTTTTCAGTAGTAGAAACGAGGTATAAACCTGAAAAAACAAAATAATCAAGGTGTTCGTGAAACGTTTTATTAGTTTTAGCATTTTTTTGCAAAACTTGAAAGTTGAGTTGACTTGAACTTCCAGTCACAACAACCCTTCTATTTTTCAAATGCTTGAAGTTGTTTTTCTACACACTTATTTGTTGATTTCATTTAGCCCCAGTTTGTATGTGGAAATAGAACTTAAAGAATCAGTCAAAAATCAATAAATGTCGTTAATTGTCAAAATAGGACAATTTTCCAGAAGATGTGTGAATTATATAACCTTATATATATATATATATATATATATATATATATATATAGGAAGTATGTCTTCATAGCTTTTAAAGCAATTTTCCATTTAGATGCAAACATTTAAGAATCATTTATCCATATTTAAATTTTATTCAAGCCTGAACTAAATGTAATTAAATGCTAATTTTTGTGTTGAGAGCTCGAATCTTCACACTCGTTAGCATTTACTGGGTTTTTTTCTTCAGTTTCTTTGCAAAAGAGAACAAACTTGTAGCCTCTAGAGTTAACAACAATCTTCTTATGTTGTGTCCTATTTTTCTTGAATTTTTCTCCTTGAAAGGAGGCAATCACTGCTCACACGTTGAATTTGAATGTAAGTTACTGTATATGTTGATCTTTGGACTTCAAATACAGTTAGTTTATAATATGGAAGATGTACTTTTTTTTCTTCTCTCCTTAAGAGACGTACGGACATCCGTATTAAGATATGAGAGAGACAGAGAGGGACCATATTTTAGCCTCACCACCTTCTACCTCCAACTTACTATACTAGTTTTCTTATATAGAAAATAAGAGTAAATGGAACGACTGATTCGAGTCAACGGAACGGAATTTCGTTCACGGTACGTCAGTGGTGCGTACTGGTTCACGGAACTATTGAAGCGGCAACGAACGAAGCTTTTTTCTTTGGATGCGCCTATTTTCACTCGTGTTCCCAAAAGATTTCTCTCCGGGTCTTTTTTTTCCCTTTTTCCTACTACAAATAAAAAATACAATCTTAAATCTGATCTTTGAAGAAAAAAAAAAAAGAAAGAGATCAGATGAGTTGAGGTTTTTTAAACATACGGCCATTTCCGGTATTTTTTTTACATTTTTAACTTATTGTTTGGTGTGCAGTTCATTTTGACATTCCATTAGTCTGTTTCTTTAAATGGATATTTTAATTTTTTTTATCATTTTACTACGTTAAGCTGGTTTTAAACTGAAAACATCCCTTGCACACTCTTGTTAATTCTGTCTTTTTTTGAAGTAACAATGTGAATAACTTGACTGATTTTCAAGGTATCATAAGGAATTAGCCTCTTCTAGTCTTTATTATACATTTACTGTTAAAGGTTAGAAGAAAAAGCTTGGACAAGTAAATCCTGTACTGGGAACCGAGATAAAAAAAACACAATAAAGGTAGGGACACACATGTCCAGGCCGAATCAAGAGCCGGAGGTCATCCAAGTGACGGCCATCACCCGGTAGAGGAATTGTACCATTAAATTCAGTGCGTCTGTTCTCACAACAGGTTGCTGTGACAAGTGTCCGGGCCCTGCTCTGATCTCGAAGCAGAATGTAAGCTCATCGAGTAAATTACTTGGACAAGTTGCACCTCGGCAGGAAGAATGGCACAACTAAAAAAAAAAAACTTTTTTTTTTTTGGTAAAATGAGTTTAAAGTTGCATTTTTTTCTATATCAATCTATTGCAGGGGAGCCAAATAAACTGATATTGCGAATAGTTAAAACGGTTTTTGCACTTGAGGAGTTCAGTAAAGTAAGCCATGAATCTTCTCTTAATTTTAAACACTTTTGCCAAGGTGCATAGTGTCGTTTCCAGATTACCAGGCCGAGATAGGGCCGAAGCGCGGCCGTTTTTCCGGTCTAGTCTCGAGCAGTGTCATATGTATCTCCGACCCCCCCCCCCCCCCCCCCCCCCCCCCCCCCCTTTAACTTGGTTGATAAGTATTTTGAGATAACTTGTGTGTGTTATTCTTTGATAAGAGAAGCAGTATTTGAGTCAGTTTAAAAAGAAACTCATTTAAATATAACAAACAGATGTCTTTTGAATTTATGTCATGTAGAAGTAGTAGTTTCAAGACTAGAAGTTTTTTTTGTCTCAGTTTGTAAAAGTTTTCAAAAGGGCCTCGAGATTAGTTTTTGGCCTTTTTTTCTTCTTTTCTCAAATACATATAGACATATAAGAAGAGAGAAAGAGAGAGAGAGAAAAAAAAACCAGGTTCCTATAACTTCCGCGCAACAATTTAATTAATTTTGCAATTCGATTGTTATTCCTGTGGAACATTTTCACGCTTTACTTCGTGTATATATATAGTATTTTGGTGTAGACTCAAGAGGATGGATGGAAAGAGAGAATTCTTTTTTTTTTTTCTCTTTTACTCTTTGCCATTTTACGATTCCACCTTTTTGACATTAAGAAAACAGTTCCCTAACCTCCTCCTACCCTCTCTCCGCCCAAAAAAAAAATCCCCGATTCATTTTGGAGTCCATTTCGATGTTCACTCAGACTTCATTAACTCACGACTACAACTAACACACTTTTTTCTATTTCATTCGTTCGAGGTTTTTTCTCTCTTCTTTCTCTACTTCGACTTTGTAGTTTAGCATTTTTTTTCTGCTTTTTTTTTTCTTCCTTTTCTGTTTTGTGTGTTTGCATTTTGCTACTCAATTCAGATTGCATAAGTAACATAGACATTAGAATAATGTCGAAGTACATTTAAAGTCTTGCAGTTAGTAAACGGGGGGGGGGAAGAACACAGTTGGCGTATTTTAGATTAAAACATGGAATGAAGCAGGGCTGCAAATACTTAACACATTTTAATGTAAATAGTCAGTAGTTAAGAAACACCTATTCCGATTGTGATCTAGGTCATAAGACAGGCATCTGTATCATGTGTCAGAATTTTTTTGGCTTCCTCCCTTTTATGAGCGTCATCAATTACTAATTGGTTTGTTGCTGGGTCTGATGTCATAAGCGCCGCCCTTTTTATTTCTAATTGGTTTGTTGCTGGGTCTGATGTCATAAGCGCCGCCCTTTTTATTTCTAATTGGTTTGTTGCTGGGTCTGATGTCACATGCGCCACCCTTTTTATTTCCAAGATTAAATGGAGCGATTAATTAGATTTCTTCTTATCTGAAATACATTTGTGACACAGGTTTTGGATCCCACATACGTGAGGAAAAAAAATCATAAAATATAAATAGTTATAAAAATAAGCCTACAGAAAAAAAAAGGTTTCTCAACATTTTCTGCTTTTCGGTGCGTTTAAAGAGACTGACATATTTTTTAGATTAACGAAGAGATGTGAAAGAATGGGATGAGAAGCCTCATATGCGTGGCAGAATAGAAAAAAAAAGTTGAATCAATTTCAGCTTTTATTTTCTATGTTCTGTTGAGTAAATAGAAAAAGAATTATTTAATTGAAAAATTCTATTTTCATATTCTCAGTTGACATTTTCTGCATGTGGAGGCCTTGGCCTAAAGTGTAAGGGAAGAATCATACACCCACATAATAAAATCACACGGAATTTCACTTTGTAAGGAATTTAACACAAGCGCCTTATATCTTTCAGTGCCTAAGGACGATAAGAAATATTCTGAAGTTTTTTTTTATATTTTCATTTCTAATTTCTACTGGTTTTTTCAGCATTTGTGATTCGTCTCTTAGCCTTAAAGTTAGACTGCTTATTCGTTTTTTTGTGGCTTTAAAGCTGCTGCTTGATCTTGCTTTTTATCAATTTCAAGCAACGTAGTCATCATTGCATATTTGCATCAAAATATAGCTTCAAGCCTCCTCAAGAAGTGCTATTTAGCAGCTACATCATAACCAGCTGACCAACCATTTCACTTTTCTTAGAATCTGATTGGTTTGTTTTGAAAAAAAACAGTTGTGCTTTTTGTGAAATTTTCACTCCACACTCAGTCAAAAATTGAGTGCTCTCACTTATCCACCATGTTGTTTGTAAGCTAAATGTGTTTGAGCACAGGAAGTGACGTATTTAACCATTTCAAGAATTTGGTTAACTGCATTGTGTCAATGCAGTTGAGTTAACTATTGTTCAGAATGGTTCAGCATGGTTACTGTAACCATATTTGTTTCCTATAGAAAATTAACGGTGGTTAACTTTTTTTTAAAACTGCTGTTAATTTCTTTGTAGTTTATGTATTGATGCTGCCTGAATTGCAGTGCAGTTTTTTTTAATTACACTGTTTAGTTAGCTAAAAGCTAGCTTTTTACTGCTTCGGTTTATGTTTTTTTTGGTAGTTTCGTATTTTCATTTAGGTATTTTTGTGTCCGTATGCGCAAAGATGGAAAGAAAGTACGCACACACCTAGAACAATATACATGTATATATAAAATAGAGAGAGAGAGAGAAAGAAAGAAAGAGAGATAGACCCAGACAGTATGCTAACAACAATTGTCATTGTTCTTTGTTTTATTTCAATAAATAGAATCTCGTAACCGTAATGAATGCGAGATTCTACTTTTAATTAAGATTCATGATTATCTTGATGATGATTTTTTTTTTGGTAAAAAAAATACTTCTTTCTAATGAAATAAACGCAGCAAAGCAAAAAGTAAAAGTGCAGCAGGGAACAGACTACCAAACCAACCAAAAATAACTTGATTCATTATTAATATTATTATTATTATTATTATTATTAATATTTCTTATTACTAATTTTGTAAAGAAGTCGAGAGATGTATTTTTTTCTTCTTCTTCTCTTATTAGAATCACAAGATAAATAACACAATACGTATGCATGTCTGTATATAGCATAAGTTGAATAATGACTATGATTATAATCATCATCGTTGCTTTTATTTGTATTACGCTTCATTATTAATATTATACACACTGACAACCGTTACTTTTTTTTTGTTCCTTCTCTTTTTTACTTGCATTGTTGTTGGTTCAATGCTAATTTTGTGTTAACCTATGTGTAAAATAGTTAGTATTTTTATCTTTTTTTTTTAGAATGAAAAAAGTAATCCGTTTTGGATGGATGGATGGTGTATATGCAAATGAACGCAAAGATTAGCATTTGAGATATATGTGTAAAAAAATCTAGTATTCGTTCTTATCTATACAACTATACAATATACACAGTATGTAGGCTTAATGTATATGGGATGGGGGGGAGTTGGTATCTATTTTTTTTTCTTAATAGAATTTTTTTGTTGTTTTTGAAAATTAATAAACTTTTTATTATACTTTTAATTAGACGTACAGAAAGTTTTCTTAACTTTTTTCTTTCAATTTTTGTTAAAATGTAATAAGAGATAAGAGATAGAAAGAGGAAGATAAACGAGTGACATAAAGATAAAAGATTTCAAGAAAAAAATATATAGCGATTTTATCAAATAAATGAAGAGACCAGTATATTTTTTAATGTTATTATCCCGAATTTTTTTGTTGGTTTATTGATTGAATTATATATTTTAAAATATATAATTCAATCAGTAAATCAAAAAAAAAAATTCAAACAGGATAATTTGTAAATTAAATCGTTCAATTTATTGTTTTTTTTTTTAAATTTATAATTAAAATAATCCATTTAGGGAATTTAAAGGGATGCTATTGAACAAGGCATATACTGTATACTAATGCTGCCTGTCAATCTTACTAGCATTATACCTAGTACACACCTGATAATTTAAATGCATTTAAATAATAAACGTGTTCTACAGAGCCCTGTGAAGGACAAACAAACAATATTTCGAATTCAATTTATTCAGTTAATAATCTGAAAATATTGAGTTAATACTTAAATATAATATAAATTATTGACAAAATATTGATTTAATATTTCAATTTAAAATATTAATAATAAAGTCAATTTTTATTTGGTTCGTGTCCTTAACTGGATTCCGTATAATTCACCTAAACACATTTAATTTGAATTTATTTAACTCATGTGTGTTCAAGGTATCTTCACGTCTTCTTAGACGTGAAGTCACTGACTTAGTGTCACTGCGCATGTGCAGACTAAAGATGTTCCAAGTCCTCTGATGCTTCTGTCAATCTCAATATTATATTTGCAAGGGGAATTGTTATAGGAGGCGATAGATGTTTATTTTGGCAATGCATTTCTATATAGGCCTGCTTTTAGACTGAATAGTTCCTCTGCCACAGACCTTATGGCCTGCTTGCAGAGTAATTACTCAAATTCAAAACTTGAACACAATAAATTTAAAAAGTGTTTCGGCAACTTATGTTTTTTTTGTAGTGTCAGCACAAATTAGTTTTCAACATAATTAATTTTTAGGGCTCTGATTTTTATGCAATATCAAGCAAATAAACGTTTCTCAATCTGTGGCCCTAAGGTTAATTATTGAGTAACAATCCCATTTAGATCTACCAAAAATTCTTTTTTAATCCAAAACACTAGTTAGAGGCTAGAACTCTAGTTGACAATTGATAGTAACTAGATATTAGCCTCTAATTAGCCTTTTTGATTAGAAAAAGCATAATTGCAGTTTCACCAATGATGATTGTTACTTCACAATTTGTCCTTGGGCCACAAAATGAGAAACATTTGCTTGATATTGCATACAAATTCGAACCCTATTAATTACAATTGCTAATTATATCATTGAGAAACTAACTGCAATTGCAATTTAAAAATAAATTAACTATATTTACTTGTTTTCTGAATCTGAAAATAGATGCTGTAACATTTCTGAATTACCCCCATTTTTGTTTGAACTGGTAACCTGGCTTTTCGTTTTGGTCAAATTAACAAACGTGTCATCGACATCTTATGAGATTGATTGGGGTTTTTTTTTCTTCCTCCCTTTAAACTTTCTATTTTCTGAGGGGTAGTTTTTCAAGAATACGAAGAGGAGGAGGAGGAGGGGGTTGTCGTTTGTGTATGGGTGACGTTCTTTTATTTCTTGTCGTTAGGTTTGTTCTATTCTTAGATGATGATCGATTCGATCTGTTTGCAATTGTGGCGCGCAACGTAGAATTAAAAACCCAGGATGATTGATTTACCCCCATCTTACATTTGCAATCTTGTAGCTGTCTCAAAATTTCTCTCTTTTTTCTTCTTCTCCTTATTCACTTTCTTCTTTTATATTTTTCAAAATGCCTTCTTTTATAACTTGGAACCGTTTATCATTCATTATATATGATAATATGAATGTGCGGCTTTTCAAGTTCTTTCTTATTCAATTCATATTGTATTTCATTCCATTCGAACTTTATTTTTTTGGTTAGTTTTATTTGATTGAACGTTTTTTTTGTTTGGAATTGAACTGGAAATAGTTTTTTTTGGACTGATTCTTTAAGAATTTAAATTTTAACTTGAAAAGGACATTATTTTAAGCGTTGAGTCACATTACTTTTCAAAAGTTATTAATTGCAATTAGTACTTATATCAGTAAAAAAACTATTTACAATTACTAAATTTTAGTATTTTAATTATTTTCTAATTAAAAATCAGATGATAAAAAAATGTGACATAAGCAAATGCAAAAACATCAATACTTGAAAGTGTCATTAGTTTGTCAGACACTTATTCGAATTAGTTAATATAAGTTCTGAATAGCTTGAGAATTAAAATAGTTTAAAGTGTGAAAACAAACGTAATTTGAAAAGTGAATTACTCAATATTTCTGGTAAATACTGCGTTTATAGTCGGTATTTGATATCCGCGGTATACAATTTTACTACGATTGTTACAGAACTTTATTGTGAAATGCTGACTATAAACGCAACACAAAGGTGGTTATATAGCTAGATTTATACCTGATTCATCGTAAGAAGAAGCTTGTGACGTCAAAGGGATTGACGAAAAATTTAGGATTTATAGTCTGGCATTTATAGTCTGATAAATAAAAATATCAAACGTACGCTCGTAAATAGCAGTTTAAACAAAAGGATTCTTGATTTTTTTTGTTAAAACACCTTTTTATCAGACAAAATGACACAATTCTAATTTTTTGGTAAATCTCTATGACGTCACAAACTTCTTCTTGAGTCGAAACAAAATATTAAAAACAGGCTCTAAAATGTTAGCAGTGATTGCCATCTGCAAGGAGAAATTTTTAAAATTTCTTTTCTTGTTTATACACAGGCAAGTGTGCGCAACAGTAAAATTTTGTTGGCTCCGCCCTTTTATGAGCGTTATCAGTTTCTAATTGGTTTGTTACTTGGTCTGATGTCACATGTCCCGCCCTTTTCAATTTTTAATTGGTTGGTATTTGGTCTGACGCTCATAAAAGGGCGGAGCTAACAAAATTTTACTGCTGGGCACACTTGCCTGTGTTTATAACTTTATACTGTTCATAGAACTAAGAGCACACAAGGGTGTAATATCGATATAAAAGTAGGTGAAAGTTAATATAGCTGAAAGTTGTATTTCTGGTCCCAGAGTGAAGCTGCATGTCAAGTGGGCTTTTTTTTTTGTTGGTTTATTTACATTGTAATGATTGTAATGACTGTATAGTACATAGAACTATGTCAGTTGTTGCATTTTTGTCATTTCTTATCATGAAAATTATAACAAGACATACCTTTATGATGTCACCACTTATTGTGCGCTATTATGTTATGACTATCTTATTATCTTCTATACCAGTCATACTTTTGTGACTTGTTTTATGGCTGTGAGCTAGATATGACACAATTTACTGTAATATGACAGTCTTATTTCATTTCTGTAATGAGGTTTCTTGTTTAGAATTTTTTTTTATCTCTTAGTTATCTGATGCCTTGTAAATCGATTAAAAAGTGATTGATATTATTGGTAGAAGAAACGACTTCACACCTATAAATTATGAGAAAAACATGAATGAATTTTATTTGCTCCAGCATTTCAAGATGGCGAAGGGAAACATTCTGAATAGTTAATTACAATAAGATTATCATATGACAGTACATTGTCATGTCTAACTTCATAACCTTCTAACAGTCACAAAACAAATTGCAAAACATTATGACAAATATTGTCATATGAAACTTCCCCATTGACCAGTGTATAGTATACAGTACTAAGATAGTCATAAAATAATAGTTCCTATAAACGTATGACTGTCACAATTTTGATTTTTTTTCTCTAATAAGAATCCTGATTTCTAGTGCAAATTGCAAAACATTTTATGACAGATATTCTCATATGAAACTACCATTGACTAGTGTATAGTATACTAAGATAGTCATAAAATAATAGTGCCTATAAATGTATGACTGTCACAATTTTGATTTTTTTTTCTGTAATGAGTCTCCTGATTTCTAGACAACAAAAAGAAAAAGCATGGAAATTTGTTAGGATTTTTGATGTGTTCTCAGCATGATGGCTAATGAGTGTCAGTCAGTAAGTCAATAATGTGTAAAAGACTTTCTCTGTAAGAAAAATACAAACACAACTGACACACAAACACATAAAGAATCTATTATTATGAACAGATGAAAAAAGCAACAAAAAAAAAGCATCTGACAAGACCAAAAAAAAAGTGATTTATAAACGTAAAATTGTGTTTGTTGTGTTTAACTCGTCATTGTTTATGGACATAACACTCAAACCCTTAACTTGAATAGCTTTTTTCTCTCTTCTTCTTCCTTTTTTCACAATTGTTTTTAGAACTCTTAATCGGCTATCCGTCCAATAAGAAGATTGGTTATCGGTTTTTTTCTTCTTCTTCTCCTTGCTACTTACTCTTAGTATATATTTTTTTTTTATCATGAAAGAAGATTGTCACTTAAGTATTGCTATTTTCTTTTGAATTGCAAAGAGTTAATTTATAGCTGCTTTATTTTTCTTGCTTATTTCGTTACATTGTTTGAAAAGACACTGACCTTTTGATATCTTTTCTTTGATATGAGTCTGTTCTCTTCACAGGCAATTAGAAAACGGGATGAACACAAGTTGGCTCCGCCCTTTTTATGACGACCGGCAACTTTTAATTGGTTGGTTATGTAGTCTGACGTCACATGCTCCGTCCTTTTCAACGTCGAACCACACTACAAACCAATTAGAAGTTGCCGTTCGTCATAACAAGGGCGGAGCCAACTTCTGTTCATCTCGTTTTCTAATTGCCTGTGTTCTCTTCTGTGTCGTTTTACACAACACCCTTTTAACGTTGATTTCGTTAATTGAATTCAGTCGTTTTTATTAAGATGATGGTGGCGGCCGTGGTGGTTAATTAGTTAATTAGCTAACGCGATTTTGACAAGGAAACATTTAAAGAAAAACTTAGAAAATTCTAATCCGAAAAATTGGCTCTTATTATCAACACAATCTTCTGAGCAGAATTTCAAAAAATAAGGATTTCTTTTCAAAAATACTTGAAATTCTTAATTAATTTCTTTCTCCTATGAAATTTATCAAGTTATAAATAACCTTAAGTTTTAGTTTGAAAACTATCAAACTTTTAAGCAAAACGATATTTTTTTTAAAATAAGGTTTTCTCTATAAAAAGTGTATTTTGAAAGATAACAACATGAAAATACTAAATTAAATAATTCAGCCACCGTTCTAGTTTCTAACGTTCTTTCAATTTCTTTAAGTAATGTTTCTCTTCTAAAACACAGACTTAATTAAGAATGCAAGTAGATCATTTATTTTGTGCGTGTAGCATTAGATGGCGCCACTAGCCATCCCCATAGAAATGTACTAAACACTCTTCAACTCTTGACTCAACTTCCTTTTTTCCACGTGGCAAACTTTTAATTGCGTTGTCGCTATTTCTTCACTTATATAATTGTGTTCTGAGTGTGAGTTTGTCACGTGCTGATAATTAAGGTTGTTTTGGACGCTTTTAGAGCTAAAAAAGCTGCATTCGATTTCAACTAATTGGTGACGAGAGGAGTTTGCCACCTATGGAGGTTGCATGGCGCCATCTACCTTGCATTAACACAAGTATGTTTCTATGGAGCCCTCTTAACAGTTAGAAAATCAGCTGTTCCTAAAAAATCTTAATGTTTCTTCAGATGTTTCTAAAGAAATTACTGTTGAGCCATCATCATCTTAAAGGAATGTTGTTTAAAAGAAAAAGGGAAAGCAAGAAACAATGGTATTACGTGTGATAACTTCTGATAAGACCCTCCTTTAAGAAGAGAAAAGGTGTCGGTTGTTGTTACACCAACTGGCACTTATGGTTGTTAGTTATATTTGGCTAATGTTTCTCTTCTGGTACTTTGAATCTAAGGGAGGTGTTATGTTGTTCTTTCAACCTGTTCCTTGTTCTCTTCTGTGTTTTTTTTTAGGTCTTTTACTTTTTAAATGCATAAAGTGTAGTTGAAAAGAAGAAGAAGGAGGAGGAGGAGGAGGACGAGGTGGTGGAGAAGATGTAGTAAAATTGTGTTATTGTTCATCATTGAATCCAGTGATGCTGCAAAAACATTTTTGGTGGCACAGCTGTTATTTCCTATATGTAAATTGTTAGCCATTACTGTGCGTGTGTGTGTGTTTATCTGCCGAGAATTCTTCATACAACAAACAGTTGGTGTATGTTTTATGTACACTCTATGAATATATATAGATATATATGTATATATACATCCAAAAATCCCGTTATCTCTGTTGCTTGTATTCATGTTGAATATTGTACAGGACACTATAATTGTTTAAATCATTTACTCACTCTATCTCTCTCCTGTTTAATTTATCAAATACAATGACGGTACACAAAATTACAGTATATACACTAATAGTCTCTATATCACGAACATATACACGCCATAGATATGTATGTATATTATTATATCTCTTGTGTGTCTGTCGTTTGTAACTGCTCTAATTTGATAATATAAGATTGTTGATGGATCAACTTGAAAAAAAAATAAAAATAACATCCTTTATTATTTGAAGTATGTCTCCTCAGAACCAAACATGTGTCATAGTTTGTTATCAATTTAGACTTAGATATACACTATTTAAAGTTGGAATATCTCACAAACTATAAAATCTACTCATTTGAAACTTAAGTTTAACAAAAGAAGATTTTTTTTTTTTAAAAATTATTTTTTTATCAGAAAATAATTAAAATTGAAACCTTTATTTTGAAAAATTATTAACTTTTATTTCTTTACAAATTATTTAATTTTTTTATTTCTGCAGAATCGCATTTTATTTTATTGTTTAGATACTTTAGAATTTTTGAGGTATTTAATTTTAAGCAATTTACTGTTTATGCTTTTGTTAATACAGTAGAACGTCGATTATTGGAACTATAATGTCGGACATGCAGATCGAGTTCCAATAATCAAAATTTCATCTAATCCATTAATAAATAAATTAATAAAAAATAATATAAAAATAATAATAATAAAAATAATAAAAAAATAAATTCCATTAATAAAAGTGAAGAAAAGTAATAAAAAAGATTGCAAAGGAATTTGTTTTTTTTATTTCCATAAGTAATATTTTTCGTAAGAATAAGTAAAAAAAAATGGTTCCGATAATCGTTTCTCTACTGTGGACGATTTCCATAGAATGGAAATGGAAATTGTCATGTAGGCTATTTTCAAAGTTTATTTTTAAAAAGTAGAAGGAATCAACATTTGGTTATAAAAAAAGTATCAGTGGATGAACAGTTGGTTTGAGTGCTTATTGGCACTTTAAATAACGTTCCAAAAAAATAAAATAAAACGAAAACGGAACACATCGTGTTAAAACGCCTATACCAGATATTGCATCATAGTGATGCCGCGATAGCCTCTTATCTATCTCTAATCAGGTTAAAACTAATGTTCATGCAGTTCGAGACTTTCGCGTATTTACTACATCATATGCTCTCATAGTCCTATAATAGTATACTTCTGTAATCATTTACGATTACAGAAACCGCAATTGTTTTGTTTTTTTTCCAATTAAAAAGTGTTAGAGGCTGTACACTTTTTCTAGTCACTATCCAAACTAGGCTATAGTGAACTTTTGCCAGCTTTTTTTTTTTTTCGTATATCGAAAAAGCATAATTATGGTTTGTGAGCCTCTAATGATGATGTACATTTATTGTCAAGACTTGCCACTGATCACTTACTCAGCCTGTGGGTAGCAAAGTCCACGTTTATAGT
Source organism: Brachycybe producta (assembly GCA_036925085.1). Lineage (NCBI taxonomy): Eukaryota > Metazoa > Arthropoda > Diplopoda > Playtdesmida > Andrognathidae > Brachycybe > Brachycybe producta. Next base: position 1,436,348 of record JAUPFP010000023.1, on the reverse strand, counting down.
TTGGAATTTTGTGATCATTTGCTCTATGATTAGATGTACAATTTGACTGCAAATCTGAACATATATATAGCCTTCTATAAACGCGGCATTAGAGCACTTAGTCTTGATTGTATGTTGTTTGTTTTTTCTTTTTCTTTTTTTTGAGTCCATTTTCTAATGAAGCTTTAGAATTTAGTAACTTATCAGAATGGAATTCTTTTTACATTCTTGATTAATTTTTAATTTTAATTTATTGCACTTACGTATCCAATTGTTATGTGTTATCATTCAATTTGAACAATTGTGTTATTCATTCTTCAGTAGAAAAAAACAAAAAAAAACAAACAATGCAATGTAATGTGCGTGTTAGTCAGACAGGCCGGCTGTAAATACTGGAAAATACTTGGACTTTTCATAAAACACTACAATTCGGATGAAAAGTGCTTCTTTTCTTATGTTCTATTTCCGTTCTACTTTTTTGGGGTTGTCCAAGATTAATGGACTCATTAGGACATCGTTAACAATATATTTGTTTTTTTTTCTCTTCTTCTTCACTACTTTTGTCTTGGTAACAAAAATCCCCCCAAAACAATTCAAGTCGTTTACAAATGCACCCTTTGAATTTGGTACATAGACCTTCCGTTTCGACTATTACTTTAATGCCCTGTTTCCACTTGACAAAAATGAGGATATAAATGCGTTTTACGCTTGTTTCCATTGAGGCGAAAATGTAAACTTTTTGAAAATGTCAACTGCAGAAAAATTGAACAAACGTGGCCGCCTCGCCTATTCACTATAAAGGCGGGGCCACGTTTTATTCTAGTTTTTATCAGTTGAAATTTTCAAAAAGTTCACCCAAATGAAACACAGGCATTTAGAAATCGAGAAGAACTTCAGTTGGCTTCGCCCTTGTTATGACGAGCGCAACTTCTAATTGGTTGGTTATGTAGTCTGATGTCACATGCTCCGCCCTTTTCAACGTCAAACCACACAAACCAATTAGAAGTTGCCGGTCGTCATAAAAAGGGCGGAGCAAACTGAAGTTCTTCCCTATTTATAAATGCCTGTAATGAAAACAAGGTCTTAAACTCCAAAAAGCACATATTATAATAGCCCATAAGGCCTTGTTTCCTCTGAGGTGAAAATTTGAACTTTTTGGAAATTTCAACCGGTCAAAAATAGGACAAACGTGGCCGCCCCGCCTATTCACTATTAGAATAGGCGGGGAGGGGAGCCCACGTTTCTTTTATTTTTCACCAGTTGACATTTTTCAAAACGTTCACATTTTCACCCCAGTGGAAACAAGGCTTAAAGAACTTTTTCAAGCGCAGGTCATAAGTCTCCAAAGAGGCCGTGTACACAGTGACGAAGAAATTTAGGGATTCAGAGTTTTGAGCCGAAATTAAGAGGAAACTTGGTGTTCTTTTTGTATTCTTCATGCAAATCGATCTGTTCTTTTTACTGAATTTTAAACCACACTCTTGAGTGTCTTGGATTTCTTTCTAAACGTGGTGATATTTTATCTATTTAGAATAAGGCTAAGAAAGAGAGGCTAAATGTTGCTCCATTGCAACCAGATTTCTGTTATGGCCACTGGGGATTTTGACCTGGACTTTTCTCCAGATGTTACCTCACATTTTTTTTGGTTGTTGTTGGTTTTTTTTTTATTTACAAGTTTATTTTTGCCTAAGAGTTTTTTCTTCTTCTTCAATTGTTAAAAATAGGTTAGTTTTCAACGTTTTAGGATTGGATCGATATTAGCTTTTTTTAAAATCTTTTTTTTAAAGCTCCTATATTTTTAAAAACAAATTTAAGAATAAATCGAAAGTAATTAGAACCTAGAGTAGTAAATGAATAAGAGACGTTTTTTTGAAATTATATTTATTATTTTTTACAAAACAATTTTTAATATTAATTCGAAAAAGAGTAAAAATTTGTTTATTTTTTGTTTAAGTTAAAGTGAAAAATAAAAATCGATAATTTGAAACTGTCATAAAAAACTTATTTTTAAAGATATGAACACGAAAATACACTTAAGTGATTTATACGTGAGCTTCTTCAAGTTTCTAAAACACTTCGATTTTTTTTCTTCAAATTCCGTCTAAAATGTATAATAAACCAAACGTATCTTCAGTTTTCTTTTTTATTGTATTCGGCAGCCATATTACTTATAAATATGTAACAGTCGTATAATGTTAATTTAAATTAATAACATTCAATTTAATGAATGCCCAACATCTTGAAAATGTAATTTATTGTATGATAAGTGAAATTTTGAATATGGGTCCTTTCCAAATTCTATTGAAACGACATATTTTTGGTTTGTGTAGTATGGAAAATACGTTTATCAGTTTGAAGACAGTTTGCGAACAAAGTTTTCTAGTCTAGATTTATACTTGCCTCACTGTAAGATGAAGCTTGTGACGTCAGAGGAATTGAGAAAACCCCTCTGACCTAACGAGCTTCATCTTACAGTGAGGCAAATAATATACCTTTAGACTACATTGATATAACCACTTGAAACCGAACTTAAAAGTTGGTTTTAAAATGTAAACACCTCTGGAACTCATACTGTTTTTAAGGTGCAAAATGAAGAGAAACTTGAATGTATTTTAGAAACTAGAAGGGTAGCTGAATTTAGGATATTTTCATGTTGATATTTTTCACAATAAGCTTTATATATTAGTTTGAAAATGACCCAACTTAAGCAGACAATATTTTTTTACATTTTTTTCTTTAATAAAAAAAATTGTTGTGAATGATTTCAACATGAAAATGCCTCATTTCGGCTACAAAAATTAACTCCAGTTAAAAGTTGATCAACAGTTAATTTTCTAGTGTGTTTCCATTAACCATGGTTAAATTTCTGAACAATAGAGTTAACTCAACTGCATTGACACAATGTGGTTAACCATAATACATACTGAAAGGTTAAATTCCGGTACGTAACTTCATGTTTTCGAACGAATTTCGCCTGCAAACAACATGGCAGACAAAGACAACACTCAGTTTTTGACTGAATGCGGAATGAAATTTTCACAAAAATGCAGAACTGTTTAAAAGTGAAACCGAACAGGAATTGACACTTAAATCATTTAACCATAGTTAAGTGTTTTTAAAATGGAAACACCCAACAGTGCCACTTCTAGCTTGTCTGCAGTTAATTATAACCTTGGTTATGCTAACTGTAATGTGTAATGATGTAATGAATATATCTCCTCTTTATAATGTAAATATAATTTAAATGGAATGTTGGTTCTAGAATATTCTAGAACCTAGATTTGGGTATAAAAGGAGCTCATTCTTAATTGTTAGGCACTTGGACTATGGCTGTTCTATTGACTCCATATTTGTATATTGGTCTATTTTAAGTGTAATAAAGTAGTTTTAAAGATACACAACACTAACTGTAGTTAGTTTTTGTATTGGAAACGAGTTATAACTATAAGTGATTGAGAAAGTGTTTTAAAAACTAGAACCTATAACCTTCTAGTTTTAAAACACTTTCTATTTTATCTTAATTCTGAGTTAGAAAATCAGCTGTTTCTAAACCATCTTAAATTATTGATGTGAAACACTTTAAATAGAAGACGGGGTTTTGTATAAAAGGGATACATTCACTAATGAAGTACTTCATTAGCTTTCTTTTCTCATTCTCGTAGTTATCGGAGTTTTTAAAAAAATATCGATTTTTTCTTAAGCTTTTTCATTCTTTCTTGTCTGATACTTTTTTTTGTCTGTTATTGAAATGAAGTGGGTTCATCATTCATTGGGAAAGAATGTTTATGTGGAATAAGTAGGCCTACTATAGGGGAGGCTCACCAGGGGCCATCAGGCCCATCACTCTGCACTCGCTATTCAGTATGCTATTCAAACTCTATGGATCATTGTAACATGTGTCTTTATAATCTTTTTTTTTTCTGAGACCCTTTTTTGAGTTTAGTTTTTTCTTCTTCTTTGTTAGTTGTTGTCGTCCATTAGGCAAAAGGTAAAAAAAAAGTATTAGAAAAGTAAGAAGGTTTTTTTTAAAGCTCAAGTCGTCTAAGATCTATTGCGTTCACATATGCAGAAAAAAAAATGTTACTGGAAAAAAGGAATTTTATCTTATTTGACTTCGGTAAGGGAAGGATCACACGCGCATAAGAAAATTCCACAGAATTTCACTTTCTAAGGAATTTAACAGAAGCGCCATATATCTTTCAACACAAAGCACAATAGATATATTCTGATTTTTTATTTCTATTTCTAATTTCTGCTGGCTTTTCAGCATGTCTGATTCTTTCCTAAATCCTCGACAACACGGATTCGAGTGAAGGTAAATTGCACACATGGAAAGATGGCCGCGCTCTGGCCCTGTCTCGGCCCAGTAATCTAAAAACCGTACTTTTCTGGGAGACTTCTACGTTCCGGTCCTGCCTGGGCTCGATCGTCTAGTACACACTTCATCGGGCCGTGCGTATTGAAGAGGGTTCCATTTGTTAATTAATGTAACTCCGCCTCTTTCTCTATTCTGCGATCTGAGAGCGGACTGCCACGCTTAAAACGAACACGACAATATTCCACCTGGGCACGGTGGCATGGCCAATGCACTGTTCTGTCACGGCACGCTGTTGTGTGAACAGACGCATTGAATTTAACGGTGCGGTGCAACTCCTCCATCGGGTGACCTCCGACTTTCGGCAATGACTGGGCCCTGTTACGTGTGCAAGGACCTTTATGCGGATTTATAGATACGCATTTGCGGTGCTTCTTCTTACAATAGTAATGCCACGTATCAACATAGCGTTTAATGGCATTTGATTTATGGAGTTTTTCGGTTTATGCTGAAACCTCCGGAATGAATTAACTGCGCAAGTTGAGGACAAAGGACAGAATCATACTTGCTGAAAAACCAGCAGAAATTAGAAATGTGAAATAAAAAATCAGATTATCTTTATGGTTCTTTGTACTAAAAGATATATGGCGCTTCTGGTAAATTCCTTACAAAGTGAAATTCAGTGGGATTTTATTATGCATGTATCATTCTTTTCTTACTGTAAATTCTCTTCTATTTATGATATTACACGGAATTTCATGTTGTCAACCAATAAGAAGGCGTCTTTCAGTAACATCATTCTTTGTGGCTCCTCCTCCTCCTCTTATTCTTTCGTACTTCTAGAAACTCACCAATGTATTTAAAATATTTTCTATTATAATGTTTGAGAACCCTTGAATGCAAAGAACCTGAAACTTTTAAGTCACATTTTTATTTCTGTTTCTGCTTGTTTTCCGCTTGTGTGATCCATCTCTAAGGGTGGTTGTTTTCAATCTTTTTAGAAAAAATTTCAAAGCTTCCAGATAGTCGTTTGCATATTAATAGAAATTCACTTTGCTTGAAGCATCTTCAGTTTTTTTTTACTTTTCTTTTTTGCGCCTAATTTCACTTTAAAAAAAGATGGCGGCCTTTGCGTTTTTCATCTTCTCTTGTCTTATTAGTAGCCTACAGGTTTCTCTTCTGATGAAATTTGGGTTTTTTGTTTATATTTTTTCTGGAAGGGCGTTATGACAATCGCAAGTGTTTTCCTTTTTGTGATCCAATCGATTATACATTGTTGAGATCCTCTTTTTTTGTGCTTTTTTTATTGGTTAAGTTATTGTAACGTTATATCTATAGGGAAATTCGGTTATGATTTATTTTTAGATCCGCGTTTTAGTTCTCATAATCAGGGTGTTGTTTTATTAAAGGGACAAATTTGCACCTTTTTATTTTCACGACTCTATCGAAAGTGAACACAGACATTATGACAACTAAAGTTGTGAAACACGTGATTGTTGCAGACGTGCCAGAAACACAGTAGGCCTACGTGTTTATTGCATAAATATAAAGTTACAACTGTGTTGGTATTTACAAGTATACTAAATTTGAACGTACAGTGGACTGCAGGGTTGTTTGATTTAAATTACTAAAAAAAATCATGATTTAAATCACTTAGATACAAATTTGAAATTTCACAGAAAAAAACTTTTTTTTTTTTCACTTTCTGCTTTTATTTTTTGTTACTTGACCTGAGGCCACAGTTTCACAAAACTACAAGTCTTGTCAGTAATAATTGTAGATTACAAGTCGTTGTAATCACAACTTGTTGGTTGAACTGATATTTCATTATTTCTAGTTTATTCATTTCATTAAATTATTTGTTTTAAGTTAGTTAATGTTCTACTAGTCATGATATTAATTGCATGACTACAATTTTATATTGTCATTCACAGTCATTGACATTTTTTATTTTTTGTTTGCACTTCTCTGATTTTGTTCTAAAGTTCTGAAATTCAGTTTCATTAAATTTCTTTTAATAGGTTTTTTTAATCTTGCAAGCATATAAATAATATACTGCTATTGTTTATTAAATTTGCACATTGCAATTGTACACAATTGGTGTATATTATTTGAAAAGTTAATTAAAATTTCATTTTTTTCTTCTTGGAATAATGTTTTTTAAAAAAATCAAAATAATGACTTAAATAAAAAAAATTGATTTAAATAAAAAAAAATTGATTTAAATAAAAAAAATTGATTTAAATAAAAAAAATTGATTTAAAAAAAAAATTGATTCAAATAAAAAATTGATTTAAATAAAAAAAAATTGAATTAAATAAAAAAAATTAATTTAAATAAAAAAAAATTGATTTAAATAAAAAAAAATTGATTTAAATAAAAAAAAATTGATTTAAATAAAAAAAATTGATTTAAATAAAAAAAAATTGATTTAAATAAAAAAAATTGATTTAAATAAAAAAAATTGATTTAAATAAAAAAAATTGATTTAAATAAAAAAAATTGATTTAAATAAAGTCGTGATTTTGAACAACCCTTGGTGGACTGAGTACTGAAAATAATCTGCATATAATGACACTTTTTTTTCCGGAAGTTCTCTCTTCCTATTTTATAAACCATAACTGGTCATAATTAATAAAGCTTTTTGTATCAGCTTATTTGTTAGTTCATAATACAGTTATGTCTCATAAACAATAATAATAATAATAATGATAATCAGAAAAAGCAGAGGCGCGTTTGAAAATGGATTGCCTTTAATATTGCAAAGTGGAAATTGTTCCTTTTTCCTTTTTTTTTGTTTACTAGATTCTGTCCCATTCGGATGTAATCTGTAAACTGTGTTGATGTGTATTTCCAATAATTGTGCTTTGTTGTCTCTTAAATTGGTATAAATATGTAGGCCATCTTAAGGACTTAAGGAGACTAATAATAATGAATATATTTTGATAGTTTAAACTTTAAAAGAGGAAGGACGGAGAATGAGAGCTTAAAATGGGTTTCCTGTTATTGAAAATTTTGAAAGCGAAAATAAATGTGCAAATGCCGGCACTTTTATTTATCATTATTCGGTGTTGAGATATTAAAGAGAGGGTTATAAGGTGAAAAAGGTATTTGTTTTCTATATATATATATATATTTGTATATGTATATATATGTATATATAAGGTTGAAATATTCTTATTCATTATATAATACGCTTTGGCAGAGAGAAAGATAGACACATACATATATAACCTTTTAACATTGTGTATAGATGCCGAATTAGCATATAAATGTGAATCTTATGCGATTTGGCACCTCATTCAAATTTCCATAAAAGGATTACTCGAGAGTTGACATTGCTTTTTTCTTTACTCTTGGTATATAGACTCATACTGTGTGTGTGTGTACAATGTACATAATGCATTTTCTCAATCTCTCTCTCTTTCTATCCGAAATACACCCTACGGTTTTTTAAATGTTCAATATGTGCCAATAAATATGCAGTTTGCGTCTATTTGCAAGCGTTTAGAATTCAATGAAGCGTTTCACAACTTTATATTTTTTTTTCCTCTAAATTTCTAAATTCTCTCTCTCTCTCTCTCTATCGTTTCTAATCTGAAACTGATTTGATCTGGAACTGATTTTTCTTCTCAATTGAAAAGTTATCTTATGAGAAACCCCTCCCCTTCCCCCCTTATATGGAGTACAAAAATTTGTTATTCGCATGGGCGTGAAATTGTTTTCAACATTGGTGTTTAGAGGTTTTAAAGTTTTTTTTTAATACAAGGATTTCGCCCTTTGATATAATTCGATCATTTTCAAAACTTGTCAACAAAAATATTTTCATAAACATACTTTTTTTTAAACTTACTATTTATATTTAAATGTACTTGTATTATTCCTATAACGATAAATTACGTTATGTTCATATATAATTTGAACTTAAATCAACCTGAAAACATTCACGGTATTGATAATAATCCAACTTTTTTTTTAACAAACTGAGACCTGATAAATTTGATTAGGTGAGTTTTTTGCGGCTGTATATATATATATATATATATATATATATATATATATATATATATATATATATATATATATATATATATATATGTTGGGACGATTCCCACTGGGATGCTTTAAGTATGACGACGGCCACGGGTTGGAGTTGGAGGCTACTAAAGACAAGACTGCATATTTGCTTTCTGCAGCTGCTAAAAAAAGCTTTGTTTTGCTTTTTTTTGTATTTATGTTACCGCATATTTGCATTTTTTGAGCTGGCTATAGGTGTTAGATTTTAGAACAAATATCCAGTATGTTGTTGCTTTAAATGTTGCTCCTAAAGAGATCAGCAGCAAGCAGTAGCCTAGCTTTAAAGCTGCAAAATGCAAATCTGATCTTTATGCTGCCTTTTTAGCTGTATTTTATTTTTACATGGAGAATGCTGCTTTTGTACTAAAGAGTACTTTTGCAATAGACCCTTGAGGCTGATTGTTAAGTGGAATTATTCAAATTCAGAAAATACCAAAACAAATTCTGTGTAATGTCCAAAGAAACTCGCAGTTACATCTCCCAAACACGACCCAGACACAGTCTCAATAGTTGTTCAGCATTTATTTGTGCAACACATAGTTGTTAATGTGCGTGGGGCAATAGTCTAAAAAGGCAATTATTACCATCAAACATCAGTATAATTTTGAAAACTGTGTTTTATTTACACACAGATAAGTGACATGGACGTGATTTTGAAATGCCGACTATAAACGTGACATTTGTATTCCAAATATTTGTTTTTTTTGCAGTTGTGTTTAAAATTTCTAATTTGGCTTTGAGCATATCACATCAATCATAAAATTCCGTCATTTATGTGTAGGTTAATTTAATATAATCCATAAATATACATAGAATCTGTATAAATACAACTCTTAATTGAATCTAGTTTGCTTGAAAACGAAAAAACAACTAGAACACCGTTTGCTAGTTGTAGTAGTAGTTGTGTTGTTCATTTATGATGAAATTCCCTAAGCGCCACCTTAATGTAATTGTGATGCAATGTAGACGTTTTAGATGGACTCCATTTCCAACCAAAAGCAAGCTTAATTAATGCGCTTTTTATTTTCCTCTTCTCTATTGTAGTAGATATTTTTCTACATTACATTCTATTACAAATTCGTTTTCATTGGTCTAATTAAGGCGGCATCTTTTTTGGTTTTTCTTCACTGAATAAATTTTCTTGTTTATTATATTTTTAAATAAATAGGCAAAATGTAGGATCAAAATTTAAACAACTTTTCACTTTTCAGTAAACAAGGTTACCGTCAAAGTAAAAAAGAAATAGAAAATTCACTAGTTATCTGAAAATTCACTAGTTATTTTGGAACTTGTGTACATTGACTAGTATTGCATAAAATAAAAAGCTTTTCTAAAAACTTTTAATATGTATTAATTAACATGGACAGACTAATTGTGGGTCACTAGGTGTGAACTACACTTTCAGATAGCTATTTCGAGAAGAACTGTGGGTCACATTCAGTGACCTATGATAGTAAATTGCCACATGTAACACTTAACCTTGTAATAGCCACAAAAAGTAAAGTATGATTGTTATAATTTTATGATTTTTTTCTTCTGTAAAGAGGCCTCTGGGCTCTCCAAAACACGCAATCTTGTTGTATGTATGTTACTGTCAATCTGTGGAACCAGTCAATATGCAAATTGTCTAAGCAATATGCAAAACCACCAGACTGCTAGTGAATCTGCTATATTCACAATACATTTTAGTTGTTGAATTTTGCAGATTCACTAGTATAAGTTGGTTGTTTTGCAAATTGTATAGACAATCTGCAAAATTCAATACATTTTCTGCAGATTGCCTATACAATCTGCAAAACGACCAAAATGCTAGTGAATTTGCAAAATTCACAATACATTTTAGGTGTTGAATTTTGCAGATTCACTAGTATAAGTTGGTTGTTTTGCAAATTGTATAGGCAATTTGCAGAGTGATAGTAACCTTGTATAATACTGAACAGCGATGTAGGTATCACATTGAAAATAAGACTTATTTCTCTTATCTTTTGCTTTTGTTGGTTTGTTTATGAGAGACATAGAAACAAAAAAAAATGTTTTCTGTACTTTTTTTTATTGAATAAAGCCTCAGTGTCACTAAAATTGTGCTCCATTAAATGAGGATTTATCTATTTTGCCTTCAACTTGAAGATCAAACTGAATAAGATGACGTCTTTTGTTACCTTTCCCTCTCCTTTTTCTTTTCTTAACTTTCTTTTCAACCAAAAATCTTTTATTTTTCACTAAAAAGAAGGCGGTGGCATCATCTTCTATCAAGGTGTGTGTGCATAATGTTTTTCACATACAAAAATATAAAGGAAATTGCTTTTTTTTGGAGGGTGGAATTAGGAACCAGGCATTCATGTTCGAGCATTTTTATATGGGATTTTCTTAGGTCACATTATTTTAGAGATTTTTTCTTCATTTTCTTTCATGTGGGGGGATGCTTTTTTGTTGTCGTGTAGTTTGGTGCTGCTGCTGCTGTGTAATTGAATGCTATTGAAATTCACATTTCAGGTTCTTTTCTATTATATGTTCAATGAATGAAGTTCTGTTATTATTTTCTTAAGATCTTGTTTTTTCTTAACATTTTTATTTTACTATTTTTAAAATAAATGGAGCTCAGTGGAAGAAGTATTATGAGTAGGCCTACACGAATTAGAGATATTACATTCATTTTTATATCAGCTTATTATATTTTTATATATACAAAATTTAAAAGTATAGCTAAGATGGTTCGCCAATAAGCTTTGGGGTGTTTATTCAGTTTGGCGTTTGTTCAATGTGGCGCTAAATCAGTGCCACCTATTTACAAGTGTCTTAAGATGTTTTATGAGCAGATTGATTTTCGAACTTTTGTGTTTAGAAACTAGATTAGTAGCTGCTGAATCACTTTCTAATATAATATACATAATATATATAATATCCTCTCATGTTTGTTAATAAAATATTAAGATTTAAATCAATCAAACGATTCTTCAAGTAAATTTTGTATGTAAGCTGATGATAAATTGATTGAATTTTTTCTTATCTTATATAAAAAAAATACAATGGCGTACATTTGTTTTGTTTTTGTGTGTTTCTTGTTGATTTTGTGTTATTTTTTCTGTAGCCTCTTTGTATCCCATTCTTATTTATTTCTATTTGTTCTTTTTTCATGATATTCCTTTTTTTTTTACATTATTTTGTCTTCAAGCCTTGAGTGATCTTTTCTTAGGATTTTGTGGACTTTTAGATTTTTTCTTTCTTGTTGTTGTTGTATGGAGAACCCTCTTCTCTAATGTTTTCTGAATGCATTGTTTTTTGGTTCTTGTGTTTTCTTTGTTTAGTTTGTATTTTTTATACGTGATTAGCTGACCTTTATTGGTTTGATGGTGTGTGTGGTTGGTTATTTGTGAGAAAATGGACAAAAAAATGGAACTAATGGAATTTCGATTTGGGTTGAGATTTTAAAGAGGATGGATGGATTGGATTAGATTAGAGACTGGAAAACAAATAATTTTCTAACAACAATTCAATCAAAAGGGTTTACAATAGTAGTGTAGGACTACCTAAACTTTATTTTCAGAAACAACTTTAAAATGTTTGAAGAGGTTTTCAAGAAGCAACACTAATACCTTGTACACACATGAGTTAAATGAATTCAAATTAAATGTGTGTTTAGGTGAATTATACGGAATCCAGTTAAGGACATGAACTAAATAAAAATCAACTTTAATTATTAATATTTTAAATTGAAATATTAAATCAATATTTTGTCAATAATTTATCTGATTATATTTAAGTATTAACTCAATATTTTCAGATTATTAACTGAATAAATTGAATTCGACATATTGTTTGTTTGTCCTTCACAGAGCTCTGTAGAACACATTTATTATTTAAGTGCATTTAAATTATTAAGTGTGTGCTAGGTATAAGGAGAAATTAAAAATACGTTAGAAACTAGAACAGAAGTTGAATTCACTTAAGGGTTACTTTATAGATATTCATTTTGTTCTACCTGCCCCCCCCCGTTCATGTCGCCACAACAGTGGCTAATACTATGCTAAATAGACAAAACGTCAAGCAAACGTCTTTCTTAAGAAACAACATTATGAAAAATTTCAAATTGTTTTCAAAATTAGAATGGTAATTACTAATTATGCATGTATTCATATAAAAAGCTTATTTTAAATTTTTAAAAAAACATTAAAATATGTTTGTGACCAAGTTACATTTTTACAAAATTGAATTAAAAAAAAAATTCATGCTAATTCAAACTTCTGATGTCATTTCTAGTTCACTTTTAATTTGTTGTTTATGACAGAGTGTCATTAAAAAAATCTCTCATATGTTTAAGATGTGACTGGGTCTCACGCAAGTTTTAAAGAAAGTTTTATCAAGTTGATTGTCAAATCATAAATCTACGAACTCTTGAGTTGCACGCCTCATTGCAAGTAAGCATTAGGAAGCAGTTGTTATTGCATTGTTTTTTGAAAAGTTGCTTGTGTTGCTTAAGTGGAAACGGACCTTTGAAGTTACTTCTCAAAAAAAAAAACCTTACGTCCACTTTTTTAACTTGAAATATGATGAACTGTACTTATTTTTTATTGATAAATGAATCTGTTACTATTTAAAAAAAATCCAACGAATAAAATCTAGTTTTGTGATCATTTGAAGTGAAATTTAGGAAATAGACGATTTTCTGCTACGAGAGAGAGAGAAGAGAGAGAGAGAGAAGAGAGAGAGAGAGAGAGCTAAGAGGAGGTGTTCTAACACCAAAACACATTAATCAAAATAGCAACGTTGGAACATTGGATTTTCCTTTCCTTTTTTTCTCTCTTTCTCTTGGCGTCATCATAGTCATCTTAACTTGATGACAAATTGCTTGAAAATTACTTTTTTAGAGAGTGGTGTGCGAGAGAAAAAAAATATAAAGAGAATATATATGTATTTAACTTGGTTTATAAAAAGAAAATCTAAAAGTATATATGCCTATGAGTCCATAATAAAATAGCTACTTGGACAGACAAATAGACTTTAAGAAAGTTAACAAAAGACTGACGTCATTATATAATCTTTGTTACATTATTTTGAAACAGGGTTGATGAGTATTAAGATTAAGAATTTAATCGATAATTTTTTGGTATTTGAATCGGAATTAGTATCGCGAAAACATTTTGGGGGAAAAAGTGTTGGAATTGGAATAAGACTTTTTTTATTTTTTTTTTTTTGCATGGTAGAAAAGAAAATCTGCTGTAATCTTGCGTTCAAAGTTTATCAGTTATCACAAATTAAATTACAGAACGACATATTTCAAGAATATTTTTTAGCACTTACAAAATGATGGCTCACAAAGACGCCTACTTATTGGCTGATGATGATAACATGTAATTCCACGTTGCATGAAGAAACGAGTTCACCCTTTTTTTCTGATTACTTTCTGCCAAATAAATAGAAATACTTTTTCTGTCACATTTTTTACTACATGTGGGATCTTGGCTTTGGATAAAGTAATACATTCTTACAAAAGTAAAACGTCTCATAAAAGTAAAACGAACAGATAAATACAAAGGTAAACCACACACATAATATTGGTAAAACACAAATTAAAAACACACACATATGGAGAGAAGAAAAAAAAAACACTAAGTTAAAGTAAAATGCATTTATACAACACATACATTTTCTGACAATGCAATATTTCAGCTGCAATTGCTATTGGGCTTTTGAGTTTTGACAATGTATTTCGCATGCTACAATTTGGACTTTTGTTCCTCTGCGACAGGCCTTATGGGCTACTAGAAGTCATTTTTCCAATTTAAAAATGTTAAATAAAGGTAAAAGACACATGCATAGAGAATAAATACAGTGCCAAGATAAATTTCTAAAGGTAAAGTAACTGTATGTTAGAAAAAAATGCTAACAATGAGTGAAGAATCGTTTGCTTTTTGATGCTGACATCCTTGCTATAAATGGGAATCCATTTTTTTTTTTCGTATGTCCATTGAACACTATTATAACTGAAGCACTAAGTACAGTTTGCACTATCTATTAGCCATACTCAGTTTTGGCACGAAATGCTGCTCCATAGGAAATTACGGGAATACGCAAATTTAGGGAAAACACATTCACACGAACACAGGCAATTAGAAAACGGGATAAACAGACGTTGACTGCGCCCTTTTTATGACGAACGCAACTTCTAATTGGTTAGTTATGTAGTCTGACGTCACATGCTCCGCCACTTTTCAACGTCAGACTACATAACCAACCAATTAGAAGTTGCCGTTCGTCATAAAAAGGGCGGAGCCAACGTCTGTTTATCCCGTTTTCTAATTGCCTTTCAGACAAACACATTGAGAGAACGCACATACATGTACATGTTATATACCCAAGAAAGTGTGAACAAAAAATACGACAGATTTTGCACAACTTTAGTGTCACAAATTCTCACAATGTCGGTCTATTTTCTTGATGTTACAAAATGAAATAAATTGCATTATCTGACGCTTAAGCTTATTAGAAGTTCTTTTCACTTGAGCTTACAAATGACAAGATTATGGATAATAAATGGTTATGATCCTTGACTAGACCAAACAAATTATGCAATTCAACCAAAGAAGAAAAATATATATAATGGTAATATTATTTTACAATTGCTTCTTTTTTTTCTTCTTCTTCTTATTTGCAAACATATAATGTATATGCAAATTTATGACCCACACATTTGCTGTTTCTTATTGTTGAGATTTGCAAAACAACTCAATTTGCAATTTATATACAATATATATATATATATATATATATCTGAATGGTGTTGCAAGAACTTCATTCAAGTTTTCATAACACCAACCAAATAACTCAAACGTTGGCCTCAAAAATCGATTTATTTTGTTTATTTTATTTTAAAAATGGAAGTACAAGATTGGCATTTTGGAATGTCCAGCTGACTTTGACTGATTTTCTTCCACCCCCCTCCCCCCCCTTTTTTTTGCAAATACTTTTTAAAAGTAATATTGAGTTGCTATGTTTTTTTGTTTTTTTTTAAGTTACCAGTTATACATTTTGTAAGATTTCTTTAGGGGGTTGGTTATATGAACAAAATTCGCCAAAGGTTTTATTATTAAATTTTATTTTTGCGTGAATAAACTGTACGCCAAAAAAAAATGAATGAAAGAATTGTGTGAAAATGTGTGTTGTTAAATTGAGTGGTCAACAATATGCTGACCGGTTGAAATATTTTACTTATAGGTATTGGAATTTTTACTTCTCTACTTTTCATTTTAAGTTTAGATTTCGATTTTCTGTTTTCTGTCAATTTTGATTTGTTTTCTTGACACTAAACGTTATTTTGTAATATCGGACGGACGTCTGTTTCTGAACTTTCCGATTGAATTTTTGTTTTTTAAATTCAAAACCAAAATTGGCAATTTCATATTTCTATAAAAAAATATTCTGCAGTCAATTTTTACATTACTTTTGCTTATTAAAATTTAGTTTTGGCTGTTGGTTTAATAATTAATTATTGATTAATAATTTTGTACCAATTTTATTTCATTTTTTTTTCTATAACAACCACCATATATTGCAAATCTAACTTTTATTGTTACAAAGATAACAAATTTTAAACATTAGACGACAACATGTACTACAGTATACTAATGCATAAACATTTTATAATAAATATTTAGTTTCTTAAACATTTTATAATTTATAAATTATTGTAAAATGTATTGCACCATTTATGATTAATTTTTTAAACTATTTTTGTGTCACATAATTTTCTGTTTATGGAAATTATAGGGCCTATAACATCACAGAAAACCTGTAATTTATATTTGCTTTTGGTGTTATGTGTAATTTTAAAGTGGGGCAGTCAAATGCGGTGCAGAAAAGTTGTCAGTGAGGTGGTGGCCCTGCACTTTATACTTTAGAAGGGGGGGGGGGAGAGAAACGTGGCGGAGGAAGGGGGTGACTGAAATTCAAACGAAAAGAGTAAAAAAGGAACAAACAACGCGCATGCGCACACCAGAGAAAATGAAAAACTCATTTTCTCTTTCAAATATAAAAAGGGGAGGGGATAATAGTAGCAAAATTAAACTAGAGTTTATCACAGGCAATTGTGCTCAGCATTAGAATTTCTTTTGCTCAGCCCTTTTATGAACGTCATCAATTTCTAATTGGTTTGTTACTTGGTCTAACGTCATAAAAGGGCGGAGGAAAAGAAATTCTAATGCTTGGCACAATTGCCTGTGAACTTTGCTCCCGTCATTTATGACGGGTTACCCCACTAGTACTTTGATACTAGATATGGGACACAGTTGGTTCTGAGACATACTGTATCTAGTAAACCTGCATAAATCTGTTTGGCTATTAAATACTGTAAATAGCAGCGGTTACTTAAAAACAATGTAAAAAGCCTAAAAGGCTTTTTTTTTAGTTTTACGTGCATAATTCGTAAAGAGTCGCTCTGACACTTTTCATACAATTTGACCTTTGGGTGTTATTTTTGTTGGCAAAATCAATGGTGAAACACCTGCCACCAAATTTTCTTTTCAAGTCGATCGATTCTTTTTCTAACCTTAATAACACTCACGGAAATGGAATTATTTTATAGATTTTCTCTCTCTCTCTCTCTCTCTCTCTCTCTCTCTCGCTCCTTAACTTAAAAACGTGATATTAACCCTTCAATCGATCACTTAAGTCAGTTAAGTTTTTCTCAACTTAAAAAAATGAAGTGGATTCGATTGCCAATATCACATTTTTTTTTATCAATAAGTCAGTTCTTTTTTTGTTGAAAATTTTCAGTAAACCTAGAAGTTACAAAAACAATTACTTCAACTCTACAAACTAGAAGAGTAACTGAATCACGTAAACTTTGAATTGTAAATGCTTCTCGAAGTTTGTTTCTTCATATTCTGTCTTCCAGAAGCATAATTAAGATAAATTTGAAAGTGTTTTAGAAACTAGAAAGGTGACTCAATCACTTAAGTGTATTTTCATGTTGATATCTTTCAAAATAAGCTTTTTATGGTGAGTTTTGAAAAATAACCGAATATCAAGCAGAACCACACTTGCAGACAATTAGCAAAAAATTGTCTTTAAAAAAAGTTTATTTTGAACGATAACAACATAAAAATTCTCCTTAGTGATTCAGCTACTTTTCAAGTTTCTAAAACGCTTTCAATTTCTTAAATGCAGATCGCACAGATTTCGAAAATCAGCTGTTTTCGTCGAGATTTTTTTCTCTCTCCAAATTTTGAATGTGAAAATCTAAAATTTACATGTATAATTTGAAATTGTCATTACAAAGTTTAGTTTAGCATATAAATATCAACATGAAAATCTCATTGTGTGGTTTTTTTATTCTTCTAGTTTTTAAAAACCCTTTTCATAATGTTGCTTCTGAACATTTTGCAATATTTACTTATTATAAATCGACTTAAATATTCTAATAATTCTAATTATGACTGAAAATATGCTAATTTTAATTCGTTAGACTCACTTCAGAACTATTTTTGTATGAGTTTGTTATCTGTCATATTTTTGAGGTTTATTCAAATTACTTAATTATTAATTGAGAAAATTAGAATTTTAAATTACGGCGTTGTTAATATTATCATTAAATATTGTTTGTGGTTATGATTGAAGTTACATTTAAAATAACCGCATTTAGTTTACAAATGTTTCGGAATAGGAAAAAAAAAATCATCACATTTTTAAATCAAAACGATTTAGTTTAAGAAAAAGTGGCGAAATTATGTAAACTTAATGCAAATTTCTAAAAATTATACAATTTTGTGTTTTTATACATTCTTATTTTGAATTAAAGTGATTATTATTTTACGGATGAAACTCATTTTGGTAACATAGTTTAATACAAAAGGGGTCGGAACCTTCACTATGAATTTTGTGTATTTTATGGCAAGCTTAATAAATTCGCAAGGCCAAAAGTTTATTTAAAATGCACAAATCACACTAATTAGAAATGCATAATAATGCAAATTTCATTTAATTTCTTTGCATTTTCTGTAATTGCGTCTGATAATTTGAAGCTATTACATGTAATTGCCTCAGACGTTTAATTAATTGGGGCTTTTGCTATAAAATAATAATTTATATTTGCATCAACAATTTCTGTTGTGTGTTTTGTGGTTTATTTTCTATTTAAACCAATCAATTTCCCCCCAAAAAAATCAATTTTAATATTATGTAAAAGTTTTGATCCTTAATTAGTTTCGTGTTTGCAGTGATTGCCTATCATTAAGGGGTTCGTTTCTGAAATTGCCAAATTATGACGCAAAACCTTTTTATCATTTTTGAAAAATTCTAATTCGCTAGAGAATTGGATAAAGAAAATAAAAAACTCCTTAATCATAATATTGAAATTTAATATTTTAGATGAACTTTTGAACTTGAATTTGATTGATTTTAAAAGAGGAGAGTTGGAATTTATGAGAGAAGAAAGTGAAGTAAATTTATTTGACTTGGAAACGTAATTTTTAGTTTAGTTGGAGAAAATTAGTGTCATTATTTATGGTGAGGTTTTTTTTTGCTTCTCTCTTTTCTATCGTGTTGTTTATTTCTATCTCTCTTTCTAAATTTTAAGTGGTGTTTCATTTAGTAAATGTTCGCTTTTGTTAGTTTGTCACACAAAATTGTGTCAACTTTTATATCAGTTAATGTTTTACACTGTTATCTTTGCGTTTGTGTCTTGTCAGCGTCTGTATGTTTGTGTGTACATTCTATGCGGTCAGTTTATGGTTTACACTTCAAGAATGAAATTTAACAACTAAACTTTAACGTGAACAAAGTTAAAACATTGTAAAAATGACAGGCATTTAGAAATCGGGACGAACTTCAGTTGGCTCCGCCCTTTTTATGACGACCGGCAACTTCTAATTGGTTTGTTGTGTGGTTCGACGTTGAAAAGGGCGGATCATGTGACGTCAGACTACATAACCAATCAATTAGAAGTTGCTTTCGTCATAAAAAGGGCGGAGCCAACTGAAGTTCGTCCCGATTTCTAAATGCCTGTGTAAAAATGTGTTCAAAAGGTTCAGGGTTTTTTTTTCTATGTTAAGCCAAGATCACACATGTAGAGAAAAACACGACTGAAAAAAGGAATTTAATATTTTTGAATTATTTAGCATTTTAGCAGAAATTACACAGAAAATAAAGGGTGAAACTCTTTTGTCTTGCCATGTGGAATTACATGTTATTAGCTAATAGAAAGTCGTTTTTCAGACGCATCATTTTTATGGCTCCTTTTCTTCATTGGTTTTTTTTTATAAACTAAAAAATATCTTTAAGTGTTTTCTGTTGTGTAATGTGTTTCTTTGAATGCGAAGGAAAGCAGAATTGTCTAAGTGGAAACATTTTCTCATTTTAATTTCTATTTTCTGCTTGTGTGATCCCGGTGTCTATGAACTTTGTTCAGTGTGGAAGTTTTAATTTCAAGTGCCAAGTTTCGTTCTTGAATTTTGACATATCTGTCTGTACATCCGGACCACTTTGTGTTGCCCCAAAGTTTCGCCACTTAGTGGTTCACATGGACTGCCATTAAAAGCAATGGAATGCTAGTATGACTTTGATCACCAATGACAAACAGGCGGTGTTTGCCACTTGTGGCTCGACTCGCCCACTCTTCTGTCACTGTGGTGCAACAAAAAAAAAACGGTGGCTCGTGTTGGCACCTCTTATGTAATCAATGACAGGCTAAAACGACGGCGGTCGTTGGCGATAGCTTTGGTCAATTTGATTTTGACCAATAGTTTTTCTTTCCAATAAAAAAGTAGCTGTGAACAGTATTTTACCATTTAGTAAACGTAACTTTGAATGCCATGCTTTATCGATACGCACGGAGGCATTATTTTGGTTTAATGAAGGACAAGGAACTCTTCATCTAAGTTTTGGTGAAATATTGATAAAACATAATTTTTTTAATTTTATTTTTTATTATTATTTTGTCCATTTTTATCATTATATTTTAAATAAAATCAATAAATTTTTTTATTTTTACAGCAAAATAAAAAAAACAAAAAACAAAAAGCAGCTTTTAGTGTTTTGATTAGAATACTAATGATTCTGAAGAGCATGTTTTATATGCTGCAAAGATTAAAATACTGCATTACTATTGGCCAAAATCAAATTGTTCAAAGCTATCGCCAACGGCAGGTAAAACGACCACTTTTTGTGGCGCCACAAAGTGATCCTGTGTGAAGCGGACATAAATTTGTGTGGCAAAATCTAAAAAAAAAATTAGTTTGGTTTTTGAGTCGTTTCTCTTTAAGAACTTAACTATATTTAGCAAAACTGAATATGTACTAAGGGCAAAAGTGGCTTTATGCCGTCATTTTTTTTTTACTTTGTTATTTGAATGTTATATATGTACAGTATGTGTGTGTATGTGTTCTAATCATAGAACTTAATTTGAAATTTCGTAGCTGCTTTATATTATTACGACTAGTCTCTTGTGCGTCGTAATGTGTACAAATTTTAATATAAACACATTCCCTTCGGAGACATTTACTCAGATGAATTTTTCTATTTGCCAGAACTTGAGAAATAATCAAGAAGATTTTTAAACACACTTTTCATAACATTATATTGGATGTCACGTGGTTTTTAAGGTTATTATTATAAAACACTTTTTGGAGAAAAAAAAGGATAGAGAGAGAGAGAGAGAGAGAGAGAGAGAGAGAGAGAGAGAGAGAGAGAGAGAGAGAGAGAGAGAAGTATTACTGATGATTCCATTGGTTGCCCCGCAAGAGGGCGTGATCATCGTCATCATTTATAACATGTGCAAAGTACAATGAAAATATTGGTTCTAGACATGAAAAACAATGAATGACAAAAGAAAACATGTTACAACTGAAGTTCATACTTAATCGATTATTCTGCACAATTACTAGTTAATTTATGAAACCACCAAATAGATATATAGTAAGTCTACTGTACACATTTAGGCCTACTAGTGTTGCTAGTCATTTTGCAAAATGCCAACATCAATAAGCTAGTCTGGATAATACCTTGACAATGACTTTTTTATTTTAGACTTTTTGCACATTGTCTAAAAACGCTAGAAAATGTGTAGATTTACTTCCTTATTGGTGATTTTACACATTTTCTAGTCAATATGCAAAATGCCTACATCAACAAACCATTGTAGATAATATATTAACAATGACTTTTATTTTAGGCGTTTTGCACATTGTCTAAAACGCTACAAAATGTGTAGTTTTTCTTAGTTATTGGTGGTTTTACACAATGTCTAGTGAATTTGTAAAATGAGTGATTTTTCACTTTGACGGCAACATCTATACTTTTATTTGTTGTTTCTGTATTAATTTTTCTAATTATTTGCGTTTTTAAGCATTGATTTTCAAAGTTCTATCGTAACAAAGTTTTTTTCTGTTAGAACTTTTTTCTTTTTTAAACTAGAAATGTTTTTGTGAGCATATTTTATGTTTGTGCTTATGACAAGTTTTGTTTGTATTATACAAGCATTATAGTCGATTCTCTCTAATTTATCCTATCTCTCTATCTGTATTATTATACAGAGAGACATAAACATAACAATTCCTTTTTTTTTCTGTCTCTATAAATTGTTTTCATTTTATCCTTCTGCATCATTTGCATGTTTTCATTAAATACATTTAATCCATGCGTGTACTTGGCAAATGAACTGTTTGGCATCATCAGTAAACCCGACTTGTCAACCGTTAAGGAGAATTAAAACTACCATCAGTCAAAAATTATTCGAATGCGCACCCCTTCTTCTTCCTACCCCTCTACCCGCTTACCCTTTACCCTCATTTTTATGGTGTCTCTTCAAAAATTCTACTGATTGCTTTTTATTTTTTTTTACCATATTTTATTCTAATTTCTTCGTTATGGTATTTCTCTTGCATTTTTGTTAAAATTCTTCGATATCTAATTCTAATCTAATAAGTTTTGACAATGAGCCACTCTGCTTAGTTTTTATTAGAGGTGGGACGAATCCTAAATTTTCTCGAATCCGAATCCTTAAAGGTTCTCGAATCCTTCATATAACAATCCTATATTATTCATTAAGAATAATATACAAATAAATGAAATAATATTAAATATTAAATAATTAATAAATTAATAAATTGAAAAAAGCGTGGCACTCAGGGTCGCCAAAAGATGATGATATTGGTGACCCGGATACCACCATCGAAATTGCAACAATCGACGTTTTTTTGTTAATGAACGTTTCTATAGGACGTCAATGGAGTTAAAACTAATTTTTTTTTACCAGGTTTTAACAGTTTTTTTTTAAGGTTAGGATTCGAAAAGCGAAAAAAGCGCGAAGATTCGAGTTTTCGAATCTCGAATATTTTTCAAGATTCGCTGGATTCGAAGATTTGAATATCCCCATCTCTGGTTTTTATCACATATTGGCCTATTTATGATATAATATCGATAATCTTTTATTTATTATATTTAAAAATTCTTGAACGAAATTTGAAAGAAATATTAGAAAACAGATTTTTTTTAATGATTAAATTTGAAAAACTAATTTTCATCTCATAAAAACTACATTAAGAAATGAAGCGAAAATCTTGATGGAACAAATTGCTTTAAATTATAAATAATATCAGTCAAGTCAATTCTTGTTGAAAAATATTTCTTTAGAGGCAGAAAAATAATAAAAAAAAAATGCAAAATATGACCGTAAAAACTGGTCCTGATTTAAAATTGTCAAACATCATTATATTTGATTTTCTGTTGAACGCAAATTGCGGAAAGAAACATGTAATCAAGAAATGAAATTATCAAATTATGGATAATGTATGCAAATTATTCTCTTTTTAGTTTTTCTCTCTTTTTCTCGTCTGTTATATTTTGTGAAGCTCATCATTGAATGATAAAAATGTTCTCTGAACCATGAGATTTTTCTTATGTACTTATATATATTTTTTTCTCTTCTCTTCTTTAAAGAGAAAACGTTATGATTGGACAAATATGTCTTTTTTTGTTTGTTAAAGTCGATGAATTACTAACTGTATGATGATATATGGAGGAAACCTATTTAAATCTCTTTCTATATAATATAGATTTAGTTATATAAATAATGTTTTTATTGACTCTTCATTTGTGAAGAAAGAAAGTAAAAAAAAAATAGTGAAATTTGAGAGCCCTGAGGTCCTTCTCATTTTATATGATATTATTATTATATGTCATGGTGTCACTTTGTAAATAAACGCAATTGATGTACATTTGATTGGTACTTGAATCTCACTTTTCTATTCTTGATGGGTAAGGAGGAGGGGGAGGGAGGCGGTGGCGGTGGTAAAGGGATTTAGGCTTCTGTTTGAGGTTAGGGTGGGGTGGGGGAGCGGGGAAATAAGGGCATAAAACATAAGGCCAGCAATAAAAGACTTAATTTTCAGTGCATACAAGATCCAATTCCATTCACGTACTCTTTAAGGCTCTTTTTTTCTGCTTCTGTTATTGTTGTTGTTATTGCGAGAAATGGAACTTCTTAATAGACTTCAAGGAGAGAATAGAAAGCTAACTCTATACATGATTCATTACTATTTGAATTTTCATGTAATTGGTGTATCTCTCTCTCTCGTTTTCTGTATAAGATTACAAATTGTATTTGTTTGGTTATAATGTTTTGAACGATTGGAGATGTTGATTATGATGAGTTTGTTTCTATTTCATGTGGCACTTGGCTGTCCAAATTATTGTTTTTTTCTTCTTCTTATGTTGTTTTTATTAAGATTGGTTCACGAACTGCTGATTTTCGAATTCTGAATCATTCTCTTTTGTCTTTTCTTGGAACAAAATTACAGAGAAAACTTGAGTTTTCGAAACTAGATTGATACATAACTCACTTAACAGTATTTTTATGTTTAATATATTTCAAAATAAACCTTTTATAGATAAAAATTAAAAGAAATATTGTTTGCTAAGTGTCGTCTGCTTAAAAGTTGGGTCATTTTCAAACTCATTTAGAAGGGTTATTTTGAGGGTGATTGTGCTACCGTTATAGTTTCTAAAAACATATTGAAGTTTCTCTTCATTTTGCACCTAAAAGACAGAAGGTGGAAGACAGAAAGTGGTTTCCAAAGTGTGGGGTGTGCAAGATGGTCCACGAGATCCATGATCAATTGATATTTAATCAATTTTATTCCTAATTGTGCGAGTGATTTACGAGAAAACAGCAAAAGAACTGGCTTGTCCATAGAGACTTCTATGTTAAAATATTGTCTGTTCCAGAGAGTGTGCTGAACAGGAAAATGACGGTTGTCAATTATTCCGGGGTAGGCTACATGCTACGTTATATTTTTTTAATAAGTAGGGGTGCGCGACCAATAAAGGTTGGTGACCAACATATTTAGAGTTCGAGAGGAATTTCCACTTTAAAACCAACTTAAAGATGAGACTTTTTTTATGTTTTTTCTAATTTTTAAAGTGTAAAACGCCTCTCAAACTCTAGTTATTCTATCGTTCAGGAGTAAAAATTAAGAAAAACAGGAAAGTGTTTTCAAGGTTAGCTCAATCATTTAAAGTTATTTTCATGTTGTTATCTTACAAAACCTTTTTATATCAATTTCAAAATGCCCCAACTTTTTAAGCAGACAGCATTTTTAAAGCTACAGTATCAACGCGATAATAAATATTATTCACCTGTGAGTCAGAGCTACCTTTTCTAGTTCCTAACAAACATTCAATTTAACCATAATTCGAAAATATAACCTGCTTATAACATCTTAAAAGCATTTTTTGCGAGTTTTTCAGCTTTTTAGACTGAAAAAAAAAAAAAAGATTTTCGCATTATAAATAGTTTATTTTTTAAATATATTTTCATTAAATTATTTTTACTATAACCGTTTACTATTCTAGTTTTCTATCAAACTTTTTGTTTTTGTTTTTCTTTCTCTTTATAAAGTTGCTTCAAAATAGCTGAGTGACGTGTACTTTTCTGCAACTTTATGTTGTATTTTAAAATTTACTTGATAAACGTGTAATACATTCGAAATTACTTCACGAATGGTATTACATAATGTCGATGGGGATTTCAGAGACACATTTTATGGGCTAAAGTTTTTGCTTTCGAGACTATTTTTTTATGTAAGATGGGGAAAAAAAACTTATGTAAGCGTTCTGCATTGGTTGTAAGAATTTTTTTTTCTCTTATACTGTACATTTGAAGGGAAGTGTCCATCTTCCTTAGGAACTTCCTGAATCTATGATTTGGAAGATAAAGATAGGGAGAGAAGAAGAAAAAAAAATTACTAGGGAAGTTGCTGTGTGTGCAGATTGTGCTCATGGGTACTTCAATGCTAATTTGTTAGAATCCATCTTCCACAATCCTTCTTCTAAAAATAAGGAAGAGACGAACCTTAAGAAAGATAGAGACAGGGAGAGGCGTTATGGTGAAAAGAGAAACTTTTACCATAAGTCAATATTGCCAAGTCCGTTCCACTAGATAGCCCAAGCGTGGAGAAAAAGGGCCAACAAAAACCAAAAAATACTCATCTTTTCTTCTTCTTCGTCTTCCTACTTGTGTCTTTTTGCGTATATTTTACCCTATGTCCTCCCATTTTTTTTCTTTCTGCATAAAAAACCTATTTCATTTGTCCGAACATCTTTTTTATGCTTCGTTTTTCATTTTCTGCATACATTATTATTACATATGCTAACGTCAAACTAAAAAATCAGTCACTCTGCACAATTACTAGACATTACATAAAACCACTTTTTTTTCTGTAGTAAAAGCTGCAAAACTAATTTAGACTTTTAGGCAATGTGCAGAATGTGTTAAATGTAGTTAAATCTATATTATATAACAACTGTAGTTGGTTGTTGTTTTATTCGTTCTGCACATTGCCTAAAATACTATTAATTTTTGCATATTTCCTATCGAATTACTCGGTTTGCATATTGTCTGCTAATCTTTGCCTATCTGGCCATTTGTTCTCCCATTTTTCTGAATAATAAAACCTATTTCATTCGTCCGAACATCTTTTTTACGCTTCGTTTTTCAATTTTGCCTACATTATTACATAATATGTTAACGTCAAAGTGAAAAATCAGTCATTCTCTGTAATTACCAAACATTGCGTAAAGCCACTTTCGTCTGTAGTAAATTTGCAAAACTAATTTAGCCTTTTAAGCAATGTGCAGAATGTGGTCAATGGAAATAAATCTACAGTTGCTTTTTGTTTTTGTCATTTTGTACATTTTGTCTAAAATGCTGTTCATTTTTGTGAATTTGCTACCAAAATTGCTGGTTTCTGTAGATTGACTATTTAATGTACAGAATGACAAATTTTTCACTTTGACAGGCAACATTACATGAAAGTTTTTTTAAATATAAAAAAAATTTGAATAATGTTCTACTTTTATGCAAAATATTATAAAAAGATCTTATTTTTTTTGCCGAAAAGTTATTTTCTCGTTTGTTATACATATGCATGTAGTTACTAAGACCTTCCTTCCTCTGTGCAGTTTTTATTTGAAACTAGAGAGGCCTTTTTTTGGTCTTCTGTGTGTCTGCCAGTAGTTAGTCAGTGCCTGTCTCTGTGGTAGGCTATGGAGAAATAGATCTTATGCCACTTTTGCTTTTTTTACCCCCAGACTTTTGAGGTTTAAATGCATTACATTTGCCTTCGCTATCATACCAAGACAGATGGGTTGAATAAATCTCTCGGATTAAAGTCCAGTCCACACAAGCCCATCTAGCATATTATACTGTATAATATATATAGAAAGAGAGAGAGAGAGAGGTCCCTACTATGTATGTGCGTGCTCACACTTGAATGGATCATCTCATATGAAGACTATCCCTATGTGCTAGGCCTATTTTTTTTTTCTTTCTTAAATTCCTATGGGTGGCCAGAGATGAAAATGCATTTTCTGATCCATCTACATCCTTTCCTATTACTCTAGTAGTTTTTTTTTCATCTTCTTTAGCAATTTTTTTTTGTTGCTATTTTGCAATGAGTAATGCACTGAGCTTTTGAAAATCATCTATTTTGTTTCTATTGAAACTTGTTTTGGATTGTGTGTTGATCTGTTTGTGAGGTAGTTTCTAGTTTTTTTCTTCTTCTTCTTCTTCTTCCAAATCTTATGATGCATATGTTTGTGTGTGTTGTGGGAGTTTGGAGAATCTTTTGGGGAATGTAGTAATTTAATTTTTTTGCAGATATCATATGACATATTTGTTGTTATATATTATAGCATTGTTTGCTCACGTGTCCAGTGGGTTTCAGAAACTATTTATTCTACAGTAATAGCTCTTGTATATGTCATCATCATGCTTAATTTTTTTTTCAAGAAGAGATTTTGTTGCAATTACAATGGGAGCAAAATTGATGCCATTTTTTTTTACATTAGTAAAATTTCTTTGCATTATATTCAGGTGGAGGAGGGGGTAGGGTCACATGATTTGATTTTGTAATTTCTAAACGAAGGAAAATTGAAAATTCCAATGTAGCCTACCAAGAAAGAAGCCCATCGAAAGATATGTATACTAGTTAATTTTTACGAATTATTACGAATTCTTCGAGAATATTCCGTTACAAAGGGAGTGAGGGAGAAATAGTCATCATTAATACCTTGTACTTACACCAGTTGAATGAATTCAAATTAAATGTGTTTAGGTGAATTATACGGAATCCAGTTAAGGACATAAATCCAAATAAAAATTGACTTTATTATTAATGTTATATATATATATATATATATATATATATATATATATATATATATATATATATATATATATATATATATTGTAACGAATTCACCGTTTAGAATTCGCCCGTTTTTGTAGACACCCTGTAATCAAGTTGTATCGATGAAAGGTTCTCACCTCATGCTTGGGGGTGGCCGGGAGGTCATTACGACGATGACTCCCTGCCCTCCAAGATGAGAAGAATAGCCCAAAAGTACTACATCGATGGTTAATAGGATAGATCCTAGAAGAACCATCGATGCAGAACTTTTGGACGTGAGAATCTTTACAAATTGTTAATAGGAGGATGATCGTACATCCTTCTGTATTGTTATAATTTATACATCTTATAGATGTTTTCGTTTTCTTGTTAAGTGATAGTTCACTTCTAGGTCCGCGTGTGTCCAAGAGACTTGGACACACCTGGAGCCTTTGTTATCATAATCAGATGTTTATATTGTATTTGGAGTATAAATACAAGAGGTTGTAGATTGAGAGACAGATCGGACAAACCGTCTTTATGCTTAAGACCGATGCGATATCTCTCAATCTACAGGACTCTCTGTTTATTGAATAAAAGAGCATTTTCAACATACGAATTCAATGTGTGGACTCAGTCATTTTATGGGAGTGGGACTTAGAATTATAGCCGCCACGTAGCCGATGTTTCCACCGGACAACGAAGTCTCCAGCAGCCGAGTGTAAGACGACATCTCTACAATATTCTCTACCACAGGTCTCCTGAGGTACCGACCCTTGTGTCCCTGGTGGTTAAGTGTGCAACACAGGAGCCAATAGACCGAAAGACTTAATCATCAACATCCATTCGACACTTCTAGATGGCTAGTAGAGATCTCTCTACTAACCCTACGGAAACGGGGATGTTACAAAATGGTGGAGGTGCGGGGTACCTCACTACAGATCCAGTAGAGAATACCAATGATGTCGGAGTTACACCAGGTGGTAAAGGAAAGAAAGGCAGACCGAAATCGAAGTCGAAGACACGGGAGAAGGACGATACAAACCAAATGGATGGAGAAGATCCGCTTGAAGGTATCCTTCAAAATCTAAGTGCTGAAAGACGGGAGAGACTGATGGCCTGGTTCGAAGCCCAGCAACCATCAGGATCGATGTTACTCCGGAGCGGGCGTGGTGTAAGTACAGTTCAGCGTCATACGGTAGTCCGAGAAGTGGATACCGGAGTGGAGCCCTCGTCGGCCCACGCTGAATCTCAGCGTCATACAGTGATTCCTGGATTGGACACTGAAGGGGAGCCCTCGTCGGCCCACGCTGAAAACCTAAGACAGGTTAATGTATTCCAGATGCCGCTCATGCTGAAGAAGAGTGGAGGGACCCAGAGAGGTCGCCTACCTGAGACTCCTATTCTACGGAGAGAGAACCCGGACCAGCTAGAGGATGAAAGCCTAACAAGTGAGGATCCCAGCGTAGAAGAGCTGGAAGGAAATCCAATTTGCAATCGTCATCGGACCTGTGAGGAGCTGGATGGGAAGTACAAGAGTCTTCACCCACTCCGGAATCTGGAGACCTTCAAAGGATTGACGTCTGTATACACCTTTCTGGAGGACTACGAGAGTATCGCAGATCTGGAGGACTGGAGCAACGTCCACAAGACCTACTACCTACGTAAAGCGGTAGAAGGGGACGTAGTACGTTGGTTATCCAATTTCTACAAAGAGAATAGAGGAAAGACCACGTGGGACTTCATACGGAGCGAGTTAATTGAAAGATTTGGACGTCGAGGCGAGTTAGTGCAACTGAAGCTGAGGTTGGATACCATGCTCCAAAGGAAAGGAGAGGACACCAATCAGTTTTTGGGTCGCTACCTTGACTTGAGTAGAAAAGTGTTACCGGGGGTAACCGACAAATACCGGATTGTGGAATTTCGGCAGAAACTTCATCCGATTATACGTAATGCTACACAGAATGCGCCGAATGGCAATCTGAAGCTGTACACGACATATATCAAGGATACCGAGGAAGTTTTGATGGCTGATGGGTTATGGATACCGGAAGGAACGATGGGTCAACAATCGACGACCCAGGTCTCCAAGGGTCCACAGAAGAATAACCAACGCCAAAATGCCAAACCGACACAAGCAGTAATGGACGGAGGACGTTCTTACGCGGTTGTTACTCAAGATCAAGCGGACCCAACGAACAACTCGACTCCATCAAATTCAAATAACCAAGCGCAACAGAAGACCAACCAGAACCAGAACTCGAATCAGCAACAAGGTCGGAAATGGAACCAAAGATATCCGCAGAAGAAAAACTACAATGGTCAGCAAACGCAAGATGGAAGTAAAACCCTGAAAGATCTCAGTACAGTAGAGTGTTATCACTGTCACGAGAAGGGTCACTTTTCAAGAAACTGCCCAAAGAAAGTAGTCGCGGATGGAACCGTTGGACTTGTTCAACATGGAATGGCCACTGGGAAAAATGGCCAGCAGTATTTTGTCGTCAGCAAGAACGGGCAGAAGAAGTTCCTGCGAGAGGAAAACCCGGCTGATTTAAACTAGAAAGGGTGGCAGTAAAGAGGGGCCTACCGCCCTTTA
Organism: Brachycybe producta; assembly: GCA_036925085.1. Taxonomy (NCBI): domain Eukaryota; kingdom Metazoa; phylum Arthropoda; class Diplopoda; order Playtdesmida; family Andrognathidae; genus Brachycybe; species Brachycybe producta. The sequence goes on along the minus strand of JAUPFP010000023.1, from coordinate 1,405,723 downwards.
AGAACGGAAAACCCTCTGGAAAACGACAAAATCGAAACGAAACAGCGATCGCCAATTCCCGAAACATTGTGGACAAAGCTTTGTTGGGGGGGAATAGGGGCGTGAGCGAAGCTACCAATGTCACTAAAACTAGACGGAATGCTGGAGCACCGAAGAGACCATGCGATTTGGACACTCAAGGACTCCCTGAGCAATCGTCGGAGTTGTTAGTCGGCATTTCGAATGTCGCCACAACTAGACCAAAGGCTGGAGCACCGAAGAGACCATGTGATTTGGACACTCAAGGACTCCCTGAGCAATCGTCGGAGTTGTTAGTCGGCATTACGAATGGAAAACGACAACGGAATTCACGAAAAAATAAGAAGCTGCGAAAGGATACTGGTCGAAGGGGAGAAATCATCGAGGAGATATTTCCGGAACCCATCATCTGGTCACCTACGAAAGCTATGGTAGTTTACGCGAATAGCTTGGAGGAAGCAAAGAGAATTGTGGAAGCCATGGAAACTGGAGTTCATCAAGACAGAATTGAGGGAAAGACCCAACAGAATTCTGCGGTGCCAGACGGAATTGAGGGAAGAACCCAACAGAATTCTGCGGCATGTATACCGGGGATAAGCAATGTTGCTCAGGAAATCCCTCAAGATGTAACATCCAATGTTATTGCCTGGGGCAAGGCCGAAACTGATGCTAAGAAATCCAAGAAGGCTATTGTAAACGCAGCTATCGGTAGAGGAGATGATACCAGCAGGATCCCTGCGAACAGCGAGGTTATTGAATCCGTTGAAGTTGGAGATTTGTTGAGAAGTAGGGCTTGTTGTCGAAAGAGTGTCGAAATCACTGTAGACAGCCTACTCACCTCATGCGAACTCATCGAGGTAGGAGATACTACGCCCGATGAGAGTGTTGCCAAGATTACCATTCAGGTTGACGGCACACCAGTTCGATTTTTGGCGGATAGCGGAACTGGGTTCACTATCTTGTCAGGCACAATGGCCAAAGAGTACGGACTTCGATATGGACCAATCCGGAATGCACCTGCATTAGGCGCAGTAGGAGGGGTACCGATTAAGGTACTTGGTCAGTTGTGGCCAACGTTCGAGTTGAACGGAAAGCAAGTAACGGCAAGGATGCTCATCATAGATGGAAAACGAGAAGCACTGCTGGGGAGAGACCTGGGAGCTGCATTTGATCTCATCATTTCCATGAAGACCTCCAAGATCTACTTTGCTAATGAGATGTTCTACGAAGGAACACGAGAATTGCTGAAGAAAGGAAGTGCGCGTAGTAGCCTTCCCTGGAATTTCTTCAAAGAGTTAAAAGAGGAGGGATGTGCTCAGAATAGCCATCTGGATAACTCCTATGCCATAAAAGCTAGAGAGGAAAGCTGCGTAAAAGCCCAAGGAAGGATTACGTTAAATCCGGGCCAGGCTTTGAACCTCAAAGTAGCTGCAGGGCGGATCATTGAGGAAAACGAAGTACTCATGATTGAAACGAACGATAGTCTCTTTAATAGAAAAGGCATCGTTGTGGCCAGCAGTGTGCTACAAGGGAATGGAACATCACAACTGGAAGTCCAACTCCTGAATACCACACTGGAGTCCGTGGGGATTGGAGACCGCGAGACTATTGGACACTTCGAACTTCTAGAAGAACTAGAAGAAGAGCAAGCCTGCAAAGTTTCCGAAGAGGAAAACTTTAGAGACATCGGAGAAGCACCCGTTGATTTTGAAAAAGAAATTCAACTTGGTCCTGAACTGACAGATGATCAAAGAGAAGAGTTGACGATCCTACTGAAGGAGTTCCAACCGATCTTCGCCTTTTCATCTAAGGACCTGGGAGCTACGAATCTGACCAAACACAAGATCGAAACTGGAGATAATTTACCTGTTCGAGACACGTTACGAAGATGCGGGCCTGGGGAACGCATCGTAATTGATGAGACGCTAGAGGAGATGAAGAAATCTGGGGTTGTAAGGCCATCGAAATCGCCGTATGCATCGCCCATCGTCCTTGTAAAGAAGAAGGACGGCTCCTACCGTTTCTGTGTAGATTATCGGAAGTTGAACGCGATTACAAAGGCAGACACTTATCCATTACCGAGGATTGATGACGCATTAGACTCCATGAGAGGAGCATGCTACTTCGCAACGCTGGATATGAAGAGTGGATACTGGCAGTTCGAGATGGAAGAAAGCGACATCGAGAAGACCGCATTTACATCTCATCGAGGATTGTTCGAGTTCGTAAGAATGCCTTTCGGACTCCGAAACGCTCCTGCCACTATGCAACGTGCATTGGACATCCTACTCGCCGGGCACAAATGGGAAACGTGCCTTGTCTACCTTGACGACATCGTAGTGTTTGGAAGAACGTTCGAAGAATTTTTGGAAAGACTGAGAACTATCTTGGACCTGCTGAGGACAGCAAACCTGAAGTTGCATCCAATGAAATGCTTCTTTGGATTCCAAGAAGTGAAGTATTTGGGACACCTGATCTCGCCTGATGGAATTCGGCCAGATCCAGATAAGGTTGTCGCCATAAAGAACTTCCCAGTTCCTGACAATGTAACCGCAATCAGAAGTTTTCTTGGATTGGCGGGTTATTATCGAAAGCATGTACCTGGATTTGCCAACATAGCGAAGCCAATGTCAGACCTGACGGGTAAAGATATACCGTTCGAATGGTCAGTTGACTGCGAGAATGCATTCCGCACGCTAAAGAATATGTTGTCGAAATCTCCATTAGTTGCCGTATATGATCCGAAGGCTGCAATATTTATGCATACTGATGCCTGTGGATACGGAATTGGAGCGATGCTTTACCAGAAGTCAGAGGATAAACGAAGAAAGGAGATCATTGGAAGTGTCTCCAGAGTTCTAAGGGACGCGGAAAAGAACTACAGTACGACGGATAAGGAGTGCCTAGCAGTAATCTATGGAGTCACCAAGTTCCGGCCGTACCTGTTCCAAAAGCCCTTTACAATTGTGACGGATCACCATGCATTATGCTACATGAAAACTGCAGCACGTCTGGAAGGAAGACTTGGTCGCTGGCAGCTGCTAATGCAGGAGTACGACTACAAAATCATCTACAAGGAGGGGAAACTTCACATCGAAGCCGATTGCCTCTCGAGATATCCAGCAGGAGTACCTGTTAACTGGAAGGCCATCCCAGAAGCGGAAGACCTAGATGACAGTGTGATCTTTAATGTAACCTTACAATGGGATTGGAAGGTGGAGCAAAAATTGGACCCAGAGATTTTGAAGATTCGTGAGGAGTTGCGTAACCAACCAGAGTCACCTCTTCATAAGTTGTTTTGCGATTACGACAACAAGTTGTTCGCTTGTGTGTTTCACGGAAGTTCCGTACCCACACTCGTGAATGTGGTTCCAAAACATCTCATCCCAGAAGTAATGAGATTATGCCATGACGAGCCAGATGCTGGTCATGAAGGACAAACTAAGACCTGGAATAGAGCCAGGCAAAGATTTTATTGGAATAACATGAAGCACGACATATTCGAATATGTGCGCTCATGTGAGATTTGTCAATTACACAAGCTGGGTACGGAGAAACCTGAAGGGTTCCTTCAAGAAATGCCCATTGGAAAGCCTTGTGATTGCTGGGGAATGGATTTCATTGGACCATTAGTACCGTCGGTTGGAGGAAACAAGCACATCTTGTTGGCAGTCGATTACGCCACTCGATATTGCGTTGCTAAAGCAGTAAAAAGCACAACCGCACTAATCGTAATGAACTTCCTAGCAAAAGACGTAAAGAAAATCTTCGGGATACCAGAGAAACTCATTTCGGATCGAGGGACGCCGTTTGTTGCGAAGAACACTCAAGAATTCTTGGAAATAAACAAGATAGAGCACGAAACAACAACTGCCTACCATCCGCAAAGTAATGGTCTCGCCGAAAGGACGAATAAAAGCATTATTCAGACTATGAAAAAGTATCTGACTCCTGCGAAGAACCAGACTGATTGGGCAACGAAACTGGATGAAGTTTTGGAATCGTACAATTCATCTGTACATTCATCCACGAAGTTTACGCCGTACAGACTCATGTTTGGGAGGGAGCCCAGAACTAAAGTAGACACCTTAGTTCCAGAACGACCAGTTATCGTGGATAACGAGGCAGGAAACCTCGTGGACGTTCGACAACAGGCGGAAGAACGCCAAGAAGAAGAACTAAGAACAGCCAGGGCGAACCTGAAAGCAGCACATGATCGTCGAAAGAAGTACTACGACCAAAGGCATAAGAAGCCTTACGAGTACCAAATCGGACAGAAAGTACTTGTACGAGACATGCGAATCAGGCCTGGACAGAACAAGAAGTTCTTAACGAAATGGAGACAGGGATATACGATTGTGTCGAAAGTATCGGACACCGTATACCGATTGAGTTACGAGAATCGAGCTGGAAGATTAGTGGAAGACTCTGTAAACGTTGCAAACCTGAGACCACTATATGAGACTTACCAAAAGGACGGACCCAATGTTCCAACGACTGGAGACACCCTGGAGTCCATGGGTAACTCATCGCCAGAAGAATCTGAATCGGAACCTGTAAAAGAAAAAGAAATGACAGCGTTTGTCAAGAAAAAGAACTTACCTTCGCGTAAGAAGAGGTGTTGTGGGCACTGCAGATGCCAAAATGCTTGGATCGAATCTTCTGACGATGAAGAAGAAATTGAGATAATTACGAAAGCAATCCGAAAGCATTCTGACCGTAACGTCGAAATTAGAAGAAAAATGGCAGCAGACGATAACCAGCAACAATTCTCATACTTACCTGGCGAAGATGCGATGAAATTCACCAGAGAATATGGTAACAAGACGAATTTTACCATGGAAACCATTGGATTTGTTGAAGAAATCAGCGAAATTCCTGAAGAAACGATGAAAATCGACGAAAAAGATGTAAATTCGCCGATGGAATTTCAAATGGAGGTGAAAAACGCGGAAGTTATCGATAAAACAACAAAAATGGACGATGATATCGATGCTAGTGACGCCACAGATGGAAATGACATCCCAAATGAGGAAGTAAACAGGGAGCGGTCAATGACGCTACCAAGCATGGAAGAAACACGTGGGCGAAGGGATACATTAAGTGACATGTCTACTAGCCTCGCACCACTATGGATCCGGGTCCTACTGTTTATCTTCTTCACAACTGACAGTTGTGCCCATGTGCTATACACATGTACCGGCACTATTTTTTGGTATCTTTACCATTTTCGCGTCGTTACCGGCCATCTTTGGAAAAGTTTTAATAATATTGTGGAAGATTTTGGAAAACCCTACAATTTTATTGTGAAAAATCTCGTAAGTTCTATTTTTACTGTGCAAAATCACGTTTGGATTCCGGAAAACAAGGAAGAGGGCTGTTTAAGTAAGAAAATTGGAATCGCTTGGGTAAGCAGGAGTCGAAATAACGATAAACATTTCGGACTCCGAAATTTCAATTCGTTTCTTTCTTATCTTCTACAAAGGCTAGACAACATGGCGTCGCCTTTACAAGCTCTATACGACGATGTGGCCACTACCAGGCAAGGTTGGGGTCACGGTGTCCGTGGGCCCACCTTGCAGGGTCGTGCCCACAAAAGAGGACGATATTTTGAACGAGCAAAAACCGAGACCAGTTCGATTGTGCCGATACCAGGCGGTTCTAAAATGGTTTTCGACACTGCAGCGGTTGCTCTAGAGAAAGAAATTGCTGATGGGTTGTGGGAACATGCGATCATCCCCCCACCCTCGAAAAAGGACACCAAGAAACAGAAAGAAAAGATTCTGCCAGGAGTCATCGGGGCCGGTCAGCCCAACTTCTTTAACGCCATCAAGCCCGGAGAGTTTGCTCCCGGAGGCGCAGAACCAAGAAAATGGGGCAAAGAAAGTGATCCGAACGACACCAGCGAGTGGACCCCTGCAGATTGGGAGCGCCACAGTCGTCGAAACAGACCGCCCGTACCACACAGAAGTCTCCATGAGATATGGAACGATAAGGGGGAGTATGTCCGCAAGAGTGCGGCCCTCAAGAAGGCAGAAAAGGCCTACATGGAACTGGTAGAACCGGCAGCAGCAAAAGCCAAGATAGCGGTACCTTCGCTCAAGCGACCAGTACCCCTGACAAGTCCGCCTGCAGCCGCAGTTGCACCAACTGAAACCCTTCCTCGGAGGAAGGCCAAACCCAGTAAGAGGCATAGGGATGCCAAGCGACGCCGTGAGGAAGGGCCCACGGAGTCCGCTGTGGCCCACCTCAAGAAGCGACAAGTGATGGATCATCCGATCGACGGACCAATCGTGACCATCCAGAGTAAAACGGAGTCAAACCAACACGAGGAGGACAATGATGTTCTCTACATTGACGAAGAGAACATGGACCTCGACTCCGAAGCCACCATGGTCATTGAGACAGCCAAGACCTTTTCGGTATTGAAAACCAACGCTCCAGAAGTCCCCAAGACGGCCGAGAATCCGAGGGACCTGTACAACGCTCAACTTAAACACTTGATCGATCTGGCCGTTGCATATCACCAAGTGGGGCTGTCCTTGACAAACAATGTCTACGAGACGAACGATGGTGAGAGAATTCTGTTGTATGATAGTCGTATCACGGAGTACGAAGGGACGACCCCTCCGAAGGACATCGGCAACTCAGGCCTCCCAGAAGACCTGTTGATCCGCGGAGTTCGGCGTTGGAGGCAGCCAAGGCCTCTCGTCGAACAAAACCGGCCCAGCAGAGGCCTGAGGACCCTTTTGAGAACGGAGATAAAAAGTTTCTTCCACAAAGCTCCGGGAGACAGTCTTACACTTCGGGACATTTGCCCACGGACGGAAGGGCATCTATACAAGGATGATGTCGTCATCCACAGCGAAACGGAAGCCGCCAGGAGCAAAGTGGAAGCTCCTGGGTGTCCTAGGGCTTCCACGACGCTTCCCGAAGCAACAGAAGCTGTCGGGATCGAAACCAAGGCCAAGAACGAGTCGGCCAAGGCTATGGGTGCTGTACCCAAACGAAGGCCAGTAAAGGAACGTCTGGGATTGCCATTGAGGGCTCCCACGGTCTCCTTGGAGGTCCCTGATGGCAAGCCCATCACGAAACCACACCGAAGCACCCGGGAGGATGAGACGATCCTCAATAATTTGTTTGTGCAATGGCAGCGTAAACGAACGCCACGCCGCCATCTGTATCTGGGGCTCTTTGAGAGTAACGAGACCCCACCGAAGAATCCACTTCCCGCCGATACAGAGGTTTTCATCATTGCACTAGTCGTCCGGGCCCGCTCACTAATCTTGATTGTCGACAATCAACTCAGAAAAACTACCGTGCATTATTACAATGATGTCTTTCACCTGGAGGAGAATGATAACGAGATTCGACGATGGATGACACAGTTCTTCCGATGGGATCGAAGTCGCCCCATCCGCATCGTTCGGAATCCAGTTCGCCAACCTTCTCTCCATGATGATCGACTGTACCTGCTATTCGATGAGGCCACCAGCCAGGCAGAAGGTCGCCGAAGTCATCGCTACTACAAGGGATCGGCTGAAGCCGCCGAGTTCCTCGAAATGGAGCTTCGACGAGGACCAGAGAGCCCTGCGATTGGATGGGCCGACCAGACGTATTAGCACGGCCCGGGGCCGTAATATTGCTTTGTTTTAATTGTTTTTTTTTAAGTATTGCGTTTTATACTTTTTGTATTTTGTATTTTTAAATGCACGTTCGCATTTATTTTTATAGACCGTTGTCTATTTATTTTTAGTAGTTTTTAAGGCAGTTGCCTGCGTTTTTATAGAAGTTTTTATATTAGGGGATTGTCCCTTTTGTAATTTGATAGGCTTTCGCCTATTTGTCAATTTTTAGAATTGCTTTTAATTCCGAGCGGGAATTTTTAAAATAGCGAGATGCTATTAGTATCACGAGCTGTGATTTTTAAATTTTATCATCCAACGGGATTATAATTTTTATCGTATAGATTTTCATACCAACGGGTATTTTCAATAGTTAACTTTTTGAGAGTACAGGGACGTACTCTTAAACTAGTTGGGGGGTGTAACGAATTCACCGTTTAGAATTCGCCCGTTTTTGTAGACACCCTGTAATCAAGTTGTATCGATGAAAGGTTCTCACCTCATGCTTGGGGGTGGCCGGGAGGTCATTACGACGATGACTCCCTGCCCTCCAAGATGAGAAGAATAGCCCAAAAGTACTACATCGATGGTTAATAGGATAGATCCTAGAAGAACCATCGATGCAGAACTTTTGGACGTGAGAATCTTTACAAATTGTTAATAGGAGGATGATCGTACATCCTTCTGTATTGTTATAATTTATACATCTTATAGATGTTTTCGTTTTCTTGTTAAGTGATAGTTCACTTCTAGGTCCGCGTGTGTCCAAGAGACTTGGACACACCTGGAGCCTTTGTTATCATAATCAGATGTTTATATTGTATTTGGAGTATAAATACAAGAGGTTGTAGATTGAGAGACAGATCGGACAAACCGTCTTTATGCTTAAGACCGATGCGATATCTCTCAATCTACAGGACTCTCTGTTTATTGAATAAAAGAGCATTTTCAACATACGAATTCAATGTGTGGACTCAGTCATTTTATGGGAGTGGGACTTAGAATTATAGCCGCCACGTAGCCGATGTTTCCACCGGACAACGAAGTCTCCAGCAGCCGAGTGTAAGACGACATCTCTACAATATTCTCTACCACAGGTCTCCTGAGGTACCGACCCTTGTGTCCCTGGTGGTTAAGTGTGCAACACAGGAGCCAATAGACCGAAAGACTTAATCATCAACATCCATTCGACACTTCTAGATGGCTAGTAGAGATCTCTCTACTAACCCTACGGAAACGGGGATGTTACAATATATATATATATATATATATATATATATATACATATATATATATATATATATATATATATATATACATATATATATATATATATATATATATATATATATATATATATATACATATATATACATATATATATATATATACATATATATACATATATATATATATACATATATATATATATACATATATATATATACATATATATATATATATATATATATATATATATATATATATATATATATATGTGTGTGTGTGTGTGTGTGTGGACCTAACACTACAAATATTTATATAAATTTAAATGAATAAATGAACCGCTTTTTTTCTCAAGGTCAACTATACTAACTATACTAACTACAAGGCCAAGAACTCCATGATATTTAATTATAGAGGGGAAAAGGCTGGAAAGTGTAGGGGAGAGAGAAACGTGGAGGGAGAAAAAAGGGGGAGGGGGTAACTGAAATTGAAATGAAAGGAGTAAAAAAGGAACAAACGACGCGCATGCGCGCACACCAGAGAAAATGAAAAACTCATTTTCTTTTTCAAATATAAAAAGGGGAGGGGATAAGAGTAGCAAAATTAAACTACAGTTTATCACAGGCAATTGTGCCCAGCATTAGAATTTCTTTTGCTCAGCCCTTATATGAACGTCATCAATTTCTAATTGGGTTTGTTACTTGGTCTGACGTCATAAAAGGGGGAGGAAAAGACATTCTAATGCTGGGCACAATTGCCTGTGAATTTTGCTCCCGTCATTTATGATGGGTTACCCCACTAGTTTTAAATTAAAATACTAAATCAATATTTTGTCAATAGTTTATATTTTTTATTTAAGTATTAACTCAATATTTTGAGATTATTAACTGAATAAATTGAATTCGACATATTGTTTGTTTGTCCTTCAGAGGGCTCTGTAGAACACGTTTATTATTTAAATGCATTTAAATTATCAGGTGTGTATTATACCTTGTACACACTTGAGTTAAATGAATTCAAATTAAATGTGTTTAGGTGAATTATACGGAATCCAGTTAAGGACATGAACCAAATAAAATTGGTTTTAATTATTAATATTTTAAATTGAAATACTAAATCAATATTTTAATGTCAATAGTTTATATAATTAAGTATTAACTCAATATTTTGAGATTATTAACTAAATAAATTGAATTCGATATATTGTTTGTTTGCCCTTCACAAACCTCTGTAGAACACATTATTTAAATTCATTTAAATTATCAGGTGTATACTAGGTATTAGGTATTAGCAAATTAATGATATTAATGTTTTTATTAAAGCCTACAATTAATAGTAAAATTATCAAGCCAGATTATGAGCACATACTGAGTTTTTTTTTAAACTAGTTTTATTGATCTAAAAGAATTTTTTGATGACCTTATATATCAATATTTTCAGAATAAAACTAGTAAATAACTGCAAAAAGCAATAGTATGTTATGGGTTTTACAAGCTTTGTATCTGCAAACGTAATAAGTTTAAAATAAACTTAATGCAAATTACTCGTAAAATTGTCAATTATTATTTTTTACTGTGAGTCGGAAACATGTCAGTGTAACAAAGGTCTATAGGATTCTTTGAATCTCGTTTTTTTTTACAATGTTTGATTTTAAACAAACGTTTTTTTAAACCTGCAGTCGTTTTGTGGCTTTTTCTCTCACTAGTTTTTGCTATTTATACTGTAGTAGGAGCGTATATACTAAAGTTGTAACTCTTATTGCGACTCATAATGTTAGAAAATTTCTGGTCGAAAACTGTGTTTGGGGAAATGATTATTTGATATTACAAACACAACCGAACTTTCAATGAAATATTTACGATGTATCGGAAGATCTTGAGTGTTTCTTCGGTTTTTTTATTCGTTCTTTCTCCACTTTCTTCTCAATTTGTTGATCTCATGGGTGTCATTTGCATGCAAGAAACGTTTTGCTTTCAAATACAACAAAACAACACACCAACCAAAATATATATATAAATAAAAATAGTTGGCTTTATACGAATTTGTTTACCTGGAATCTTATATTTACAAAAAAAGAGAAGAAAGCAATATTTTATTCTACACAATGTGGCTGGTGTGTGGTAACCATTGCTAAAATTCAAGAAACTTGACATTGGAAGTTAAACTTCATCAGGCCATATTGGCCCATTTTGTAGTGTCACATAAAGTGGTCGTTTTAGCAGACTATTGATTACATTCAATGGGTGGGGGGGGGGTTACATGAGCTACAACCATCGTTTTTATACAGTGGCGATGAGTGGTTGATGAGTGTGTTGACCACTGTGGCGATGAGTGTGTTGACCACTGAGTATTTGTCAGTGATGATCAAGGTTGTACTGCTGGAATGAACTTACAGCATCCCATTGTTTTCAATGGTGGTCAACCACATTGTAGCACAACAAAGTTGCGCCACAAAGTGGTCTGTTTGAAGCCCAACTTTAAGTTTTAAACGGATTTCACTTAATTTTATTCAAGTTTTAATTTGCTTGCGTGTGTTTCATTTAAGACGGTTTATGAACAACTGATTTTCGAACATCTGGAGCAAAATTAACAAAAACTAGATATAGAGACTAGTATTATAGAAACTAGTTGGGTAGCTCAATTACTTAAGGGTATTTTCATGTTGATATCTTTCAAAATAAACTTTCTATAGACAAAAATTATAAATTATTAATTGTCGTCTGCTTAAAGTCGGGAAATTTTCAAATTCACATCAAAAGCTTACTTTGAAACATCATTGATGATATCAATCAACATGTGTACCCTCAAGTGATTGAGTTTTATACTCTTCTAGTTTTTCTAAAACATATCCAATTTTTTTCTTTCATTTTGCACCTAAAAGACAAAATATAATCAAGAGTTACAGAACCATTAACACTTTAAAACCATCTTAATTTTAATTTCATTTTAAGTTGATTTCACTTATATAAGAAAGTTTTCTGAAATTTCCTCGAGGGCATCTCACACTTCCTCTGGGTGCAGTATGTACCTTCTCTCCTGAGAATGGCGTACCTCAAAGTTTTAAGAAACCCTATTTAGAGGATTCAAGTTAAAGTTGAACTGCTTAGTTTTTTTCTTCTTGAAGTTTAAGAATTTTTTTAAAAAAAAACATACTTTTTTCATGAGAAAAAAAAAAAATGTTATATCTGAAGATTCCAGACACCTGGCGAAATTTCAGATACTATTTCTATTTCGTATGAATGAATATTTTTATATTGATTACTTTTGAAAAGAAAAAGGAAACTGAAGGTATACTTTGTCAAACATGTTTCACACTAAGTATAACTAACAAGGGGTGTTTTTTACCATCCTTCCCTCCATCCTTCCCCCCGAAAAAAAATATGACGTGTGAGATATGTACACGACTTGAATATGAACTATTTTTACTGAAGTTTTTGTAACTGAAGGGTTTTTTTTTTCTTATTTTTTGCTATTTTTTTTACTAGGTGCCATATTTTCTGAAGATGTTACTAACAGTAACATGACAGCCAATGTAGAAAACGAACCGGAAGTGGGTGTCGATCAAACTGAAATGGAATCCGAGGAAGGTAAGGAGAAAAATAAAATTCATTTTTTGTTGCATGAATTCGATTTTTTTTTTTTTTTTACTTATCTTCATTTTTTTTGTTGGCACCACGTCTTCTTATATATTTAAACGTGACGCGCCTTTTGAAAATGGATCTCAAGATTTATTTTAGAAATTGCATTTTTTTTGGGAGGGGGGGGGGGGGGAAGGTGCGATTTTGATGCTGAAGTAATATTTGCTGCGAATGAGAAAAAATGATGGGCACATTGGGGGCAATGGTCGTAGTTTGTGAGGCTAAAAAATATGATATGAGTTATTTATATCTTTCATCTTTAAAAATCCAAGCTTATTTCAACAAGTTTTTTTTTAAAAAAAATAGAGAAAAATTCTGTTTGTCCAATTCACACGTTTTAAAGATATGTGAAATTATGACGTCAATAAATTTTTTTTATTGGAATAGGCATATTGCATTTATGATAATCAGTCGGGCTCGGATTTTTATGCAATATCTAGCAAATGTTTTTCAATCTGTGGCGCAAGAGCCAATTGTGAAGTAACAACCCTTTGTAGATCACAACCAACAATTGTGTGTTGTTGTTTTTCAGCCAAAAAGGCTCGTTAGAGGCTAGAACTCTAGTTGATAACCAGACATACCTAGCCTCTAACTAGTCCTTTTGATTAAAAAAATGCATAATTGTAGTAGCTCTTTATGATAATGATTACATTACAATTGGCACTTGTGACACAAATTGCGAAACATATTGGATAAGGGCTCTAGTGGTGCATAAGTGGGCCGCTCCTATCTTAGCCTTTTCGCTAATATATTATAAAAGATACAATGAAAAAAGAAACTTTAAAATTTCAAAATATTGTCTCAATTTTGTTTCTCAATTGAAACACCAGAAGTTGATTTGACCATTTTTTTTATTACTGGTAAACGCTATAATCTCCATTAGTTACCAATTAGCCAATGCTGACAAGGTTATTTTGAACGTTTTCAGCAAATTGAAATGCTTCATTAAATAATTTTCTTCGCACAATTAAACCAACGTTTAAATGCTTTAATGCTGTTCTATGTAGTGTGATGAGTGTCATTTCATGTTTATGATTTAAGTATGAGAAGAAAAAAAATTATCTTAAGGTAGTTCGGATCGACTGTAATTTCTATGTTAGAAGCAACTAACTTTCAAGTGGAAAAAGTGAAGTTGCTTCTAAAATTGGTTTCGTCCATTCTGTTTCTAAATTGACTTATGATGATCCATCTTGAAAATTTGATAAAATACATCCATAATAAATATTAAAGAAACATTTACTTAATATTTTGCATAAAAATCCGAGCCCTAGCTATTGACAGTTACACAAATTTACATATGAAGTGATATTATTAGCACACACACAATTAGTCACAGGCATCTGTAGACAGCTTCAGAATTTCTTTGGCTCCGCCCTTTTATGAGCATCAGACCAAATATCAACAAATTAGAAATTGAAAAGGGGCGGGGTATGTGATATCAGACCCAGTAACAAACCAATTAGAAATTGATGACGCTCATAAAAGGGCGGAGCCAAAGAAATTCTGAAGCTGTCTACAGATATAAGCCAAGTCTGTCTGGCGATTTGTAATGCTGTACGCACCAGGACAAAAACCTTTAAGCAAACACATGTGAGGGCTGTGGGGGAGAGGGGAGAAGGAAACGTGCTTCATTGAGCGACCTTCAGTATTTGAATAAAATAGTTAAACTAGAATGTCCCGTCATGCATGACGGGTTACCCACGTCATTTATGATGGGTTACCCCACTAGTTATTGTCATAATAGTCAAGTGACATAGTTTTTTTTTATTCCATGACTTCAGGATTTTTAGTTTAGTTTATTAATTTCAATTGAACGTGTGTTGAAGTACAGTAAAATGTATCATTAAAGTGTTTTAAATTGAACAATTCACTAAAGGTTTGGTGTGAGAGTGATTTTAGTAAGATTTTTTTAAATTCAATTTGTTACTGATATATCAGTATCAAATAAAAGTCGAAATAATTTAAGACACAGGAAAAGTTTTTTTAAACGCATAGAAAAAGCACTCATGAAGATGAAGTGATTTTTTTTGGTTGCTCTGTGTAATTCTATATATATCTTTATATATATTCTGTATGTATCTACACTACAATTCATTCTATTTCTTTTTCTCTTCTGTACTTATAAAATGTCTATTTGCCGTTTAAATATGGCTGATTCTTTCTCCAAATCCTTCAAGAAAAATATCCATTAAGAAATATATATTCAAGAAAAAAACTTCTCTATTGAAAAAAATACATGTATACAGTTGACTTTTCTTAAGACTTTTTCTTCTGTGATTTATGAGGAATTTAAAAGAAAAGAGCAGTGTGTGTGTGTATGTATGTAGGGGGGCCTCTATGTAACTGTACGTGTGATGCAATTTTCTTAACATTTTCTTCTGCTTTTTTTTCTTCTTAAACTTGAGTAGAAATGTAGAAAATTCGTAATGGTTGTATTTTAAAATAGATTGAGATGTATGTGTATATAAATGTGGTGTGTGTGTAGCCCTTTGGTTTTGATGCAAGGCCCTCCTTTTCTTTATAGAATTATTTAAGAGATGGGCCTACTGTTTGAAAATTCCCGTTTTTCTTTCTTTTTCTGATCTCTTTTTTTTTGTTGGTCATTTGTCTTTCAATTCCTCTCCCGTTTTTTTTTTATTTAACATTCGTGACGAACGTTTTACTTTTAGGTCTTATGTGAATTTAGAACTTGGTTTATCTTCTTTGACGGGTTTTCAAAGTTTTTATTTCTTTTGTGTTACAATTTTTAAATTCTATCTCTTCAATTTCGTGGGGATATCGGGGGGGGGGGTTTGTCTTTTTGCAATTCGTTTTGAAAGTGAAATTGAGACTCTTGTCCAATGTTTTTTTTTGTTTGGAGATTTGTATTAATTTACATATAAGGGTTCTTATTTTATTGAAGCTTTGTGTGGGTTAGGGTTCTTGAGAACTTTACTTGTTTTAGCTTTTTTTTCTCTCTTAGCTGAGGAAATTGAAAGTATATCAGAAACCAGCTAAGTTAAGTAAGCCAAGAATAGTTTCAAAGTAAACTTTTTATGGCAGTTTGAGAATGTCAACTTTTGTAGATATTTATTTTGTTTTATTTTATTGTTTTTGATTTAATCAAGAAAATCGAATCGAATCGTGGATTTTATTTTTCTTGTATTTTTTGGGGGTCATTCGATTCGATTTTGCAGTTACTTTTGGTAATCCCCTAATGGACACACGGCATAAAAAGGAAGCTAGAAACTAGAGGTGGGAGCTGATAGTAAAATGAAATCGGCATCGGCGGCGGCTCCCACCTCTACTGTTCTTAACTTCTTAAATGTATAAAGTGATTGTGTCAGTTCAGGGGCAAAAACAGTTTCTCCATTTTTAAAAAATGTAAATTGTTATTTTGTCAGTTTTATTTTGTTATTTTCAAACTATTAGAAGGATTTCTTTTTTTAGAAATATAAACATAAAAATACGCACTACACGTTTTGTTAATTTTCTAATTTCTAACACCTTTCCATTTATTTTAGAAATTATTATGAAAAGATTTTCTGACAATATAATTAATAATTAAGATTATTTATGAACAGCTGATTTTCGAAGTCGAACTCAGATTATTCTATCTTTCAGGAGCAAAATTAAAAGAAACTAGAAAGTATTTTAGAAATTAGAAGGGTAGCTTAATCACTAAATGTTATTTTCATGTTAATATCTTCCAAAATAAACTTTTTATAGACAAAAATTTAATAAATATCTTGTTTGTTTAAAATTGAGTACAAAGTACTTAAAAAGCTCATTTTGAAAGATGTCAACATGAAAATTTCATTAAGTGATTGAGAACACTACCCTTCTAGTTTCTAAAACACATTCAGATTTCTCTTCATTTTTCACCTAAAAGACAGAATAATCAGAGTTCGAGAAAAGTTTCCACTTAAAAAAAAAAAAAAAAATTGCAGCACCTAATAATGGGTACTTTGACAAGGATAAACTTTTTTTTTACATCCGTTTATCGACGTTTCTGTGGATTTATTTACAAAGTAGACAGAAAAGACAAATTCCAAACATTGAAATTTGGAGAAAAAAAAAAACGTCTAGACATAAAATTTAGTTTAAATTAAGGTTTTTTTTTACCTAAACTTTTGAAACTACTGAATTAAAGTACAATACCCAATTGATCTCTCATTATGGATTATATATAAACTATAGTCTTGAGTGGTTCACATGGGAATAGTGTGCATTTTTTTATATCGTAAAAAGAAACTTCTACCACATAACATATCCTCATGGTCAGTGTGTGGTTGCTTGGTGTGTTATTTTTTCTTTTTGGTCTAGAATTTTTTTCCCGTGAGAAATTGAGATATAACTTAATGTTTTTTTTTTCTTCTTCTTTGGAACCCATCTCTTATTTCTGAATTTATCCGGTGAAATATACGCTTTTTTCATGCTTTTTTTGCTGTGATTATTGATTGCTTTTAAGTCACTTGGGGGTAAAACTAAAGGAGAGAAGAATAAGAAGTAAAAAAAAAAAAAAACTTTCTGACCAACTGAATTTCTATCTCGATGAACAATAATAAGATTGCGAGTTTTTTTTTCTCTCACTCGTATGAGTAAAAATGTAGATTAAGTTGTTGTGTTATCGAAAAAAAGATATTATGGAAATTTAATAGAACAGGACATTTTGTCTTGTTGCTGTTTATGTTTAGTTTTCTCTCTCTCTCTCTCTCTCTCTCTCTTTATATATATATATATATATATATATATATATATATATATATATATATATATATATATATATATATATATATATATATATATATATATATATATATATATATATATATATATATATATATATATATATATATATATATATATATATATATATATATATATATATATATATATATATATAGGAAAAAACTGCTTTATACCATGAATGGTCAGTTAGTTGGTCAGCATCATGTTTGATGCTCCTCTGCACATTACTTAGTGTTGTGCTATAATGGAAAGATTATTTGCCCATTTATCAAAGGTTTTTATCTTGTCAAAAAAAACTCTCGAATGAGTTTTCAGGTGATGTTTATAGTGAGTTTTTTTTTTGGATAAAAAACAAAAGCATTATTGCTAATATTTTTTTGGAAAGCTTGCTTTTTTGCCTATGAAATAATTTTAGACTTGTTGGTCAATATGTTTTTTTCTTATCAATTTCTGATAAGATTTATTTGCATACTTCTTCTGGTTTGGTAACAAATACCTTGTCAAGTTATCAACAAGGAAATTTAGCAGTTGAACACTCAGAGCAGGATTTCAATACAGAAGAAAATACTTTTGTAAATGCAAGGTAGATGGCGCCTGCAACCTCCATAGGTGTGGCAAACTACACTCACCAATTAGTTGAAATAAAATGCAGCCTTTTAGCTCTAAAAGCGTCCAAAACAGCCTTAATTATCAGCACGTGACAAACATACCCACAACATATACAGTAAGTAAAGATAGCATGACGTAGAAATAGCGACGCACAGGCATTTAGAAATCGGGAAGAACATAAGTTGGCTCCGCCCTTTTTATGACGACTGGCAACTTCTAATTTGTTTGTTGTGTGGTTCGACGTTGAAAAGGGCGGAGCAGGTGACGTCAGACTACATAACCAACCAATTAGAAGTTGCGTTCGTCATAAAAAGGGAGGAGCCAACTTATGTTCTTCCCGATTTCTAAATGCCTGTTAACGACGCAATTCAAAGTTTGCGTGAGTTCGCCCACCGGAGCACTGACAAAATCTACATTCATCCAGCTAACTTTTTTTGTTCCAAGAGAAAAAAAAACTTAAATTTTGTTTGAAGCATGAGGAAAATTAAAAGAAACCTGAAAGGGGTTTTAGAAACTAGAAGGGTAGCTCAATAAACTTAAAGGCAATTAGCAATTTCATGAATTTTTTTTAAAATATTTCATGATGTTTATGAAAAGTTGTGAAATTAATTGAAACCCATGAAATAAAACAAGATAATTGCATCAGTTTATGTTAACTATATTATACTATTGGTATATATACATCACATATGTGACTAATGATTGTAGAATAATTTAGACATAGTCTTTGAACATTAAAAAAATTCGATTTATTCAAAAATTCCGTAGTTTCACTACTTGGAAACAGGTTTTTTAAAAAAATAAATTTCACATTTTTTTAAAAAAATTTCAAACTCATATCATGTGAAATATTTCGATGAAAAGAAATATTTCACGTGAAATATTTCAATGGCTCAATCACTACGTAAAGGTAGTTTCTAGACCATTTGACGACGCTAATCTGTCAGATTGCTCTTCATGTAACACACTGTCTTTAAATAGTGAAGCAAGAGAGAGTAAGTTTGTGTATTCATTAAAAGAACTAACTGCTAATTACCTAATTCCGTGGTCACGCTATAGTCTCTTTATATATGGATTCAAACCTTGAATTCTCATTTACAATGCGCAGACAGAAACCCTCCTTTTGCCCTCCTGGGATTTTTTAATACTTAACATTACATGGCAGTTGCACTCTTTCTCTATTTCTCTCTTTATTTTTCTGTAGTTGTCACATCTAAATCGAAAAAGGGAGGGTTCTTGTTGAATGTTGACTAGTAAAGTAAATGGAAATTGTTGGGAATTGAACTTTTAGATAACACAAATGTTGGCAAAAAAAGAGTATTAGATTTTTTTTTCCCTTCTCCTAGAGGATTTTGTTATTAAGTGGAAGGGGGGGGGGAGCTAGCTTGAAGGTTTCAAGAACCTTTTATATGCAAATTGCTTGTAGAAAACCCTACGACTAAAATGGTTTAAAACTTTATCTTTTATGTTTATAAAAACATCAATAAATTATGTGTGTGATACTTTTGAAAGAATAACACAAATGTGGGCACTGTGATAAAAAATGAATGAAATGATACAAAATGAAAAATAAAATTGTAAATTTTTTTTTTTGGGAGGAATTATTGAAAAAATGCCTCTAATCAAATGCCATTTATTTTCCAATTCAATTTGTTTAACATAAGCATGAAGAAAGAAAAAAAAAAAACAACCACCAGGTAGATCGTTTTTTTTTTATTTAAGCAACTTTTTTTAAAAATGATCTCATTATTTATTTAAAATTTGAAAGGTGAATTTAGAATTTTCACAATATTTTTTTAAAAAAATCTACTTTTCATGTCAATTTTATTTTTTTACCACCATTAAATTTTGTTTAAAAATGAAGTGACAAATTGATTTTTAAAGATATTTCGCCCAACATTTTCATTGTCGCACTTTCGAAGTTGCATTGTCATGAGCAACTATAGAATGAGCACAATCACGTCCACTCTGAATTGACCTAATATTTGAAGCGCATGTTGCACACGGGAAATGAAGACATTTCTTGTCTCATAGGCTTCACTGGGAATGTATTGCAACCAACATTTCCATTCTGGCACTTCCGGTTCATGTGCAGCGGCCCCTCCAAAGGGTCGTCAAAAGAATAAAAGTAGATGTACACTGCAGGCTTGTGGCACTTTGACGAAGTTTCAGATAGTGTTACTATGTTTGAAAAGTTTTAAAAGTTCTTTTTAGATTTAGAAAATATTTCCGCTAGAGTGAAATATTTTCCAGTGTCAAAGTTACATTACTGTATCATCATTCAGATTTGGATCACATTTTGTAAAGTTGGTTTATGTACCAAGCGCTACATTTACAGAGTGTAATCGGTGAATATAAAAAGTATATTTTAACCGGCGTGTCGTGTGAAGTTATTTTTCCTTTTGGCGGTGCAAGAGATCATCACTATCCCTTTCAATAAGAATTTTAACCCCGAGAACAGTAAAGACTGAAAAGTCAAACAAACCGCGACAACTGGCGACCCAGGCATGTCACAAGAGGCTGGAATTGCCGGGCAGCAAACATGACTGGCAGAAGTCCAGTCATGTTACATAAAGTAAACCCATTCTACATGTTTTTGCACCGTAACAAAGAATGATGTGAAAAATGATTTTCAACCAAGAGAATTTATTTTTTAACGTCAGAAAAATGAATCGAATGAAATTTATCTTTGCACCTTCCTTTTATACTTTTTTTTTGGTTTCATATAAATCTTGAAAAAACCTTAAAAAAATTGCTATTCTGCTGACAAACCAAATGATTTTACCCTGAAGCGAATTTTAAGTAAAACCCTATTGTGTTTTTTTTTCTTAAAAACAAGTTTATGAGAACATAAAAGACAGTTGTTGTTAAACAATTTTTATACTTTTTATTTTTTCGGTCGGTCATCAATTACTTCGTTATCGCAATTTGATAGGGAGTTTTTTTTTCTTCTCTTTTGTTGTCAAGGAATTTTAAAATAGTTACAAGTTACTTTTTGTGTTTCTTATTTATGCGCACCTTTTAACCCATTTTCATGATATGCACTCAATATATATATAAAAAAAAGAATGACACACACACAAAAAAAGCTCAGGCCTTTTGTTGTTTTGGTTGTTATGATTCTCTCTACAAAACTGCTAACAAGATTGTGAAAAAAAAGCAAAATTTATTAGGTTTCATACTAAGAAACAAACTATTGAGTCTTATTTTTCTTAGATGTGTTTTTTTTTCTTAAAACATTTTTCATGAGATGAAAATGATGAAGTGTTCAAGCTCAAAAAACGACAAAAGAGAGTGAGAAAGAAAAAAAAAAGAGAGAAAACACAAAAGAAAATAAGTCTGTAGTCGTCTTGTACAAGTGCTGAAAACGTAAAGTCATTTATTTTTCGTTATTTTCTGATAGAAAAATAAAGAAAATGCAATCTTTTTTTTTTTGTATTGTTAGTGTGTTTGTACATACATGTGTATATATGTTACTTTTGGACTATTTTGTGTCTTTGTTGTGTTAGGCCTACTATAACTACGGATAACTTTATATAGAAATGTCTTTATTTTTCTAAAAAAAATTTCTGCATTGTAAAATATGTTTCCTCCTCCCCCCCCCCCCCCTCGTTCGGAGTTAGGGGTTGGGATTACACATTCGTAAAAACATACAGAAAAAAATCATTATAAAGTTTTTCTTAATATTGCTTCTGATCTTTGATGTTATTTATTTCAGTTTAAATACTTGATTTTATAATAATTGGATTCAATGTTGTTTTCTGAGCTGTGTATCTATCTCTTTTTCCGGGTTTTTCTACTTTTCACTCAAAATTTGTGAGTCTTTTAAATCTAAATCTGTTTTGTGGACTTTGGTGCAGGTGCACTATTTCTCCAGGAAAAAAAGGATAATAGGATCATTTAGAAAAATACAAAATCGTTTTTTTTTGTTCTCGGCGACTTTTTTTGTTTATTTATTTTATAAAGAAACTCAATACACAGTTAATTTAAACTAACCTGAAAATCTTAGAAAAATGTCATTTTCATAAAACAAATCAAAGAAAATATCAATTTTTTTTTCATTTAATAGACATTTTTTCTTTCTTCAGAAGTAACAACAATGTTTGGATCTCACATGCTTAACAAAAAGTAGAAAAATAACAACAACAGAGAAACGTTTTTCTACTTTTCTGCTTTCCTTAGCGTTCAATGATTCTAAACCTCTCGTTATCGTCATGTAACTAATGCAGCCCGTGCGTTAATACAGAATAGTGACGTTAAACCGACGCAAGCATTGCATTTAGTAGCAAGCATTGCATTGTGGTACAAGGCGCTGGATGTGATGCCTTGTAAACAAAAATTAAAATATCGTTCGCTTAAAGTTGGGTCATTTTCAAACTGATACAAAAAGCTTATTTATATTATAAACATGTCCTAAAGTGATTAAGCTACTCTTCTAGTTTCTAAAACACTTTCAAGTGTTTTTTAATTTTGCTTGTAAAAGATAGAATAAGCAGCTTTTAGATGGGCGTTTAGACTTTTAAAACCAACTTTAAATGCGAGAAATGTTTATCAACAACTTAGAGATATAAATAGGGGAATGTCTTTATTACTGGAAGTTTACCAAGCAAAATGAAAGCGCCATAGATTGTAGTAAAATAGTAAAGGGCCTTATATCCCCAAGAGTTCCATTTTTTCTGTCTTGTTTGAAAAAAAAAACTCCCTCTAACTTTGAAACGAGCCAAGCATTAGACTAAATGAGGTGCAACTAAATTGCAAGAATAAAATGACAGTGTTGTGTGCTAAGTACACGAATTATCAGGAGACAAATGTATTTTTTTTGAGGGGTTGTGAAATAACATTTTCTGTCTTCCCATTATACATTTGTGGTATTTTTTACATTTAAACCGAGTGAGACAGATGATGACTGAGATTTCTCGCCCTTTTGCTGTTATAATTTAAAAATCACTACTACTCAAGTGATTTGTGATAAATACATTTGAGCCAAAACACGATTCTTTTGTTAAAGTTAGTACTAAGTTTGCTTTGGTTGTAGTTACCCCTTAAATGTAGGCAATCACTGCGAGCATGATGACAAATTACGTTTAATTCAAAAAAAAAAAAAAATTTATATTTAGGATATTCGATTACTATTCTAGTATTTAACAAACATTACTTTTTTTTTCCTTCGTATTTTTACTTTCTGATTTTTACTTCTAAAAAAGTTTATTTCGATTTTCCATCTTAATTTAACTGTCTTAAAAGTTGTCTTAAGAGTTTATTATCACTTAAGAGTTCTCTTAGGTTGTAGCCTCTAAGCAGTTTTTTTTATCGGAAAAAACATCAATATTTTTGCGTTACTTTATTAAGTTATTAATCTTTACTCTGAACCGATTTGTGAACATGATTTTTGAACATTGGTAAACCGCATTTTTTTTTATTGAATACCGCCTAGATTGGGAGTTTCCCATGTTGTGAAATCCTGCTTAGAGGATTCAAGGTGAAGTTCAAGTGTTTATTTTTTGTTGTTGTGAATTTGAGCTTTAAGTTTGTAGCAGGGTAACAAACAAGTTCAGAATAAATAGAGAGGGGGGGGGGGGTGGAAAGGAGAAAAATCGTGACATTTATAAAAAAAAAAGCTTTTTGTTCTCTTGAGAGGTTATTCTATATCCGAATAAGAGACTAACATTCTCAACATCAACTTTTTATATGTAGTTTTTGGTGGAGAGTAGAAGGGGGGAATGGAAAGAGATGAGAGATAATGTTCATTACGCGTGCGTCAAGTTTCCACTTCTAAACCTTAAAGATAAGGCCACCTTTAAACGAAACCTGAAATGGGTTCTTATGATATATTGAATCATACAGTATGTCTCAGAAAAAAAAAAAAACGCTTCATACGTATCATAAAGAATGTGTGTGGCGGCGGTAGCTAAATCGTTTAAAATTAAACACCACAGAAAATAGCAATAAAAAAATACATATTTGAAATTTTAAGGTGGTCGTTAACAACATACCAAAATGTATTTATACAAAATATGAAGTAGTTTACCGTAGAATTATTGGATTTTAAAAACTTGAGGTTTTAAAAGTTCAATGACTTTTTTTTAAAATTATCTACCAATGTATTTCATTTATTGTAGAATTAACATACAGTTTCATATATTGTTAAAAATCCACCATATACGATGAACGACTTTTGGTGGTCGAAGTCGACTGCGAAATGTAGTTGGTTTGTCGCCAAAACCGACCATTTGAGTCGATTGCGATGGTTGAAACGCAGTCCTAATTTTATTGAATGGACTGCGAAAATGGTCTACTAGAAGGGTCATTTTTTGTTGCAAAAACGCGACTGCATTTTGCAGTGGAACTTCCCAATCAAAAAGGGGTTTGAATGTAAACAAGCTTAAGGCCGGCTTTATACGGAACACTTTTTATGGCGACACAAAGTGTTCTCTATTGAATGCACAGAAAGTGATATCACTAGTAATCGACACCCGGTTTTTGCACCACAGTGGCGAAGTTCAATTTCAGCCATGAGTGTTGAACCACCGCTTGCTGTCAATGGTGATCAATGTCATCATACCACAGTGGAAATGCACTGACCATTTTTCGTTGTTTTCAATGGTGGTACGTGTGAAGCAAGCCACTACGTGACACTACTTTGTGGTGACATAAAGTGTTCTGTGTGAAGCGGCTCTTAAAAGTTTCTAGTGTATAGTTTTTATTGTTTCTGAGGTAAACAATAGACTACATGTGTCACCCAAGTTAACTTGGAAGTATATTGGTTGACTTGGGTATATTGGTTCTGAGACATACTGTATATAGTATATATAGCAATATAGTATATATAGCAAATGATGTTTTTTCTCACTTGACGTTTTCTTATCAGTTGAATGGATACATTCATTATATCAATCCAACTTTTTAAGTTCGGTGGAAGGAGGGGGTGGGGGAGAGAAAATAAGGTCTTTTTTTTGGCTCAATTACTTTCTAACTTTTTTGTTTGTTTGCATTTTTATATAATTTTAATCTCTTTCGATTAAAAACAAAAGATAGGCCTACAGTATATTTGTTACTGTCAATCTGTGGAGTCAATCTGCAGATTGCCTTGGCAATCTACAAAACCACCAACCTGCTATTGAATCTGCAAAATTCAACACCTAAAATGTATTGAAATTTTGCAGATTCACTAGCAGGTTAGTGGTTTTGCAGATTGCCAGTAACAAAATCACTGTTGGTGATGCTGACGATACAAAGTGCCGATTACATTACTAATTTACTACATGAGTGCATCCATTATGAGTAAAAAAAATATATATATATACTGTATATTGAAAAATGCATTATAAATTTTTAAGTTTTGATTATAAATAAGGTTCTGTATATTACACATTAATAAGTTTTTTTAAATGTTGTTGCTCCATATTTCTTAATTTTTTTTAAAGCATTAATCTAATGTTATTTTAGATTTTAATTGAGCAATTAATATTGTGTTATATACTATATGTCTTAATATTTAGGTTTTAATTATTTAAAAAATAATATAATTTTAATATAATATAATAATAATATAATATAATTTTAATTATTTATAAAATAATATAAAAATTATTTCTTTTAACACGATATTCGTTTAACACGAAAAAATATTTCGGTCAATTCCATTTCGTGTTAAATAGTTTCCAGTGTATTTTTCTAAATCTTTTGGTAACTCGGTAATTTGTTAAAGGTCGTTAGTTTTGGCGTTTTGTAATTTCTAAATGGATTGTAACCAGCTAGATCTAATTTGTAAAATACAGTTAAGCTTTTATCAATAAAAAGACTGGTTAAAGGCTAGAGAGCTGTATAGTTAACCAATAAAGCTTTTCTAGCATATTTCTACATTTTTTAAAAAAACAATTTCTTTTGCATTAAATGCACAATTTCTAAAAAACAATTTTTATTTGCATAAAGAATTTGGGACCCAAAAGCGGGCTGCCTCAGGAGTGTTCCGTTCCTTTCCACTGTTGCAACCGCAACGATGACTTATTTAATTTGCAACAATAATTATTGGTCTACATCATAAAGAAATGTAACTGCAATTACTGTAGTATTAAATTTGCGTATAAAAAAACAAGGGGGCCTCTTATTTAAATACAGTTGAACACGAATGGAAGGTCACGGGATATTTTTTCGTGTTAAAAGAAAAACTTTGTTATTCTAAGGAAGTGGCGCGTTTATATCTACTAAGTCCTCTACAGGCGTTATGGGACTTTGTGAACCGCCAAAAAATTTGGGTGTCCTAGGCGTGCACCAAGGCTGAAAATCGCCACTGTTTCTGTTTTCGTGTTAAAAGGTTTTATTATTCTGTTTTTTTATAAAGTAGTTTAGTTTATATACAATTGCTTCGTGTTATGTATATTTTATTTGCTATTTTAAGTTTACATTTTATTAAGGGACCGTTTGAAATACATTAACTTATTTATGTGTGTGTGTGGTCATATGATAAGAGGTACTTTTGTGAACCACTTCCGGGTTCCTTTTAACTGTAAATTCCCATTCATCGTGTGTGTGTGTGTGTGTGTGTGTCTAAATATAACAATGAGTTTGAAGAGGGGGTTGGGGAGAGGGTTTTTTTCTTTTTGGCGTCAACACTTTTTTATTTTTGAACTGAGTTTTTATTCTTTTCTGAATATAGGGGTTTTTTTGTATGTGTTCTCACTTGGGTGGCATATTTCACCTTTACGAACAAACAAAAAAACAGTTTTACTGTTATTTTGTAGACAATTTAAGCGCTTAGAAATAAAAAAATGTCTTTTGTTGCCATTATACAAATAGTCTCGACTATATCTTATAACAAAAAAAAAGTAGACCTACAATTTTTTTTTGGTTATATATGTGGTTGTTCACACACACACACACGGGTCTAATTTTAAGAAGGGGGGGACCTCTAACGAAATATTTTAACATAATGCTAATGTAATTGGATTAAAAACAAAACTGTTGGAATTTTTTTTGAAATATCAGACGAGTTACCATTTAAATGGAAAGTTAGTCATTCTTTAAATGGACTAGTCACTTTCGCAAAACTGCCAGTTTGTGTCTAGTGTTTTACATGTAGATAAATTAGATAATGTTTAACGACTTTTTCTAGATTGCCTTGTTATTAGCAGACATGTTGTACATTACCTAAAACTAGCCTATGTGTAGATTTATACTACCTTACTTGTTTTATCGCAAATGATAAAAAAAAACTTTGACTAGTGAATATGCAGAATGATTGATTTTCAACTTTTAACAAGTGACTCTACTGTTAAAAGTTGAAAATCCAGTCATTCTGCATATTCACTAGTCAGTTTCGAAAAAAACCCTACCAATTTGTCAGTAAATTACACATTGCCTTGTGTTTTAGGTAAATTAGATAATGTTTAACCACATTTTGTAGATTGCCTTGTTCTTTCAGGCATGTTGTTATCTAAAACTAGGTAATGTGTATGTAGATTTACTGTCTAATACCTCGTTTTCACTACCAAAATTAACTGCAGTTAAAGTTAAACCATAGTTAATTTTTAGTGAAAATAAATATGGTTACATTAACCATGGTTACATTTCTAAACAATGAACTTAACTGAATTGACACCATGTTATTAACCACAGTATTGAATGGTTAAATACGTCCTTTCCTGTTTTCAAACAATTTTAGCCTGCAGACAACATGGCGGATAGTGACAGCACTTAATTTTTTTGACTGATTGAGGAGTGAAAATTTCACCAAATGAACAACAGGAAGTGACACAAAATCATTTAACCATAGGTGTTTTAAAAAAACAGGCAGTTAGAAATCGGGACAAACAGAAGTTGGCTCCGCCCTTTTTATGACGAACGTAACTTCTAATTGGTTGGTTATGTAGTCTGACGTCATATGCTCCGCCCTTTTCAAGGTCGAATCACACAAACCAATTAGAAGTTACCGGTCATCATAAGAAGGGCGGAGCCAACTTCTGTTTGTCCCCATATCTAATTGCCTGTTGGTATTAAAAAAATGGAAACAGAGAAGTACCTTTTCTAGCTTGCGTGCAGTTAACTATAATCTTGGTTTTGTAATTGCAGTTAATAATTATTATTGTGGAAACAAGGTATAAGAAGGAATTTTAGCTCTTAAGTGCCATCAAGTGGGTAACACACTCAGCTACTGCTTATTTCGTAAGTTGGCTAGAGAATTTGCAGTATGACTTAATTTCTACTTTCGTCGCGTGTGTTGCTTATAAACATAATATCTTTATGAAATTCTGAATGTCATATTGGATTACTTATATACTTATTATTATTATTATTATTGTCAACCTCAGCTTTTGTGTGTGTTTAAGAGAATATTTTGGATCTTTTTTCTTTAAAGACACATGTTTGAATTAATATATTCTGACAAGACCGATTTTTTTTTTGTAAATTAAAACCTCTTTAATGAGTCTGAAGACAACAAGAGAAAAGCCTTTTGATTTTTTTTTTGGATTATTTTTTTGTCTCAAGTCTATTAAAATGCAATTTTGAATGTTATGACGAGGTTAACATCTATATATAAGATTATTTCATGGAGGAATAATTTTGTGTCTTTACGAGGTTTTAATTAGCTTATATACTGTTTCAATATTTTTTTCTCTCTTCTTCTTCTTCTTCTTCTTTTCTTCTTCTTTTTTTATTTTCACTTGTTTAACCTTTAATTTTGTTATTTAATGAAACATTGAAATCGATTTATTGATTACGATGTTAATAAATGTAAATATTTGCGCATAATTTGAGCCGGCGCCAAATTGAAACATGTTGAGTTTTTTTTTTAAATAACTGGAAAAGAATGTTCTTAATTATGTATGTTTGTTGCACTTTTGGACTCGAAAATATCTCCTACAATCGTTTATTTTCCATGGTGACTAAAATTTAGACCTTGCTCGCTTTTAGGGCAATTGACAGTCTTATGATAATTTAGATAAATTTTAAGAAGTAAAGAAGAACGTTTGATAAATACCATATAACGTAATTAAACGAACTATTAAATATAATAAAGAGGTTTTCATGGATTTTCTGAGCAAACCTAATTTGACAGTTGGAATTTGTTTGGTTATTCATAAATATGTCAATATTAATATTAGTGTATAAAATGATGTCATTTGATGATATCTTTTTATTTTTTTCTGTAATTCAAAATCCTAAAATCCAAATTCAAGTAGAAAACTTGAACTTTTCCAACATAGCAACACTTACAGCTATGGAAAAATAAATAGCAACCTAAATGTAATAAGAAACTTTTTTTTTTTTTACTTTGTGGGTAATTTTTACAGTTTATGTTAATGTCTCATAAAAGATCTTTAGTGAAATCAAAAAGTAAATATATTTTAGAAAATATGTTCTTATAAACATTTGTCAATTTAGTCTTAATATTTTTTTAAATTATTAGTTAAAATTTATATGCCATAATCTATTTTTTTATCAACTCGAAATGTATGCTGGGATTTTTGAAATATAACAATAAAATCCTAAAAAGTAACCAAAACTAAGCATCAGTGTAGTCATTTTCAGGTGTCATTTGAATAATTTTGAGTTGATAAAAAATTAACTATTCATAAAAATAATTAAAAATGAAAACTTTTAAGACAAAATTTACAAATATTTTTTTTTCATAATGATGTTCTGAAATAAATGTATTTTATTATTTCAATAAAGATTTATATGAAATGGAAATAAATGGCATAACATTAAATTAATGAAATTTAGCTGTAACGTGGTTGCTATTAATTTTTTCATAGCTATACAGAGGATACTTAATTAAACACAGGCAGTTAGAAATCGGTCAGAACTTCAGTTGGCTCCGCCCTTGTTATGACGACCGGTAGCTTCTAATTGGCTGGTTATGTTGTCTGACGTCACATGCTCCGCGCTTTTCAACGTCAGACTACATAACCAGCCAATTAGAAGTTGCCGGTCGTCATAACAAAGGCGGAGCCAACTGAAGTTCTGACCGATTTTTAACTGCCTGTTAACTTAACAACCTTGTTTCGAAGGTTCAAGGTGAAGTTCAGGTTTCAGGTTTCTTTTTTAAACCTGAGCTTCAGTTACCTTCTATTCTTGTATTCACAATTAACTACAATTTTGTTTTTTTAAAAGAAATATTTCCCCCCAAAGAGGGCAATCACTGTTAACAGTTTTGTTATCAGTGATTGCCGTCTGTAAGGGGGATTTATTTGCTACGTTTTCTTGACTCAAGTAGAGAAAACAACTTATCATTTTTTGAATGTTCAAGGGGTCTTAATGATTTTAAAGTCAAAGCTAATGCTAAACTCATTAACTTTTACATGTACTTTCATATCAAAAGTTCTTGAGTTTAGCATAAGCTTTGACTTAAGCCAGGTCTGTGTGTGTGTGTGTGGTTAACGCTGTACAATTTATATAAATTTAAATGAATAAATGAACCGCTTTTTTTCTCAAGGTCAACTATATGTTGCACACTCCCCATCCAAGAACCCCATGATATTAAATTGGAGAGGGGAAAAGGTTGGAAAGTGTAGAAGGGGGAGAGAGAGAAACGTGGAGGTGTAAAAAGTGGGAGGTGGTGACTGAAATTGGAATGAAATGAGTAAAAAAGGAACAAACGACTCGCATGCGCACACCAGAGAAAATGAAAAACTCATTTTCTCTTTCAAATATAAAAAAGGGGAGGGGATAATAGTAGCAAAATTAAACTACAGTTTATCACAGGCAATTGTGCCCAGCATTAGAATTTCTTTTGCTCAGCCCTTTTATGAACGTCATCAATTTCTAATTGGTTTGTTACTTGGTCTGACGTCATAAAAGGGCGGAGGAAAAGAAATTCTAATGTAGGGCACAATTGCCTGTGAATTTTGCTCCCGTCATTTATGACGGGTTACCCCACTAGTTAATAATACGAGCCTATGTGCTATGTTTTCTTCTTTAATTTAGACATAAATGATGGTTATATTAGAACCTTGTTCAAAATAGGGTTCAAAGTGAAAATGTGTGACAAAAAGTGCACACATCGTGTGGTACCGACCTATTAGTTTAGATAAATATTTTTTTTTGTTGCATTAAGCCATGAGAAAATTCAAACTAATATCAGTTGTTTTGCTATGGGCTGACGTAAATATCAAACTAGAATTTTAATAAATCTTCATTATGCTTTAAGCAAGAAAAAAAAATTTTTTTCCACTACGTTTTTTTATTTGTTGAAACTTTGCTACAAGTTTTTGTTTTTCTTTCAAAGTTTTTTTTTTAATTTTTTTTTTTCAGAATTTTCTTCGAATGTTTTTTTTTTTTCTGTTTTGTTTGAGGGTAAAGTTCTAGTTTCATTGTTTTTTGTGTCCTTTTTTTCTTACAGTATATTTTTTTCTCTGTTCTATTTGTTTTTTAGTTTCTGACTTTCAACTTAGACTTCATTTTTTTGTGGTTGTTGTTGTTCATTGGTCTATGGTTCATTTCGTTGTGCAACGAATTACTAATAATGTAATTTCTGTCTATTTTTTGTGTTTTTTGGCCAATAAATTGGAAAAACAACAACAACAACAAAAAAAAAATGTTTGTAGTAGCCAACTAATAATAAATATATATATTTTTTTGTTCCTATCGGCAATGAACAACAAACAAGAAAGACCATGATAAAATACAAATAAATTGTTTCTATGTATTTAAGCTTTTGACAGACAAATGAGAAATGCTTTTCTTCTCAAAATTAAAAACTGTACAAGTATTTATGAGCAAAATATCTCTAGTTTTTATGGAGTTTTTTAGTTGTTTTTCTTCTCTACCGCCTAAGTTGGAAAAAAATTATTCTCCAAATTCACTAGACAAATTGCAAAATTACCAATTTGGATAGCTTACTGAAGGGTAACCGTTTTTAACATTTAGGGTTGGGAACAACACACAGGCGACTTTTTGGTGATAAAATCAAGTCACTGAAGATCGCTGGACTGTCGTTTACATTGTACAAAGACGCCAACCTTTTGCACACAGTTAAAAGTCGCCTGTGTGACAATACCCTTAATAGAACAGAATAGTTTTTGCCTCAGATATCCGAGTTTATTTTTTCTGCTAATTTTAAGTTGAAGTTGAGTGGATAATTTTTTTGTATAAAAAATCGATTTATTTTACTGAGTGTTGGGAAGTAATTTGTTAAAATTAATTACTGTAATGAAATTACTTTTTCAAGTGATTAGCAGTTCGCCAATTAGTTGAAATCGATTGCAGCCTTTTAGCTCTTAAAACATCCAAAACAACCTTAATTATCAGCGCGTGGACAAACTTACCCATAACTGATATAAGTGAAGAGATCACGTGAAAAATAGCAACCCACAATTAAAAGTTTACCACGTGAAAAAAAAAGGAAGAACGTGAGTCACACGTGAAGAGTGTCAATACATTTCTAAGAGAAGAGGGCTAGTGGCGCCATCTAATGTAACAGGGACAAAATAAATGATTTACTTTGCTTTGCTTGCTTTACTTTACTTGCTCCTTTTGAAATTTTTAAATTCAAAATTATTGTCTGTTTTTCAGCAATAAAATGATCACATCAGTGTTATTTTTTGAACAATGAAAATAATAATAATACAATCATCTTTGATCTTTTCCGTATTAAGTTGTATGCTATAGCGAGAGATCCTATGGTACGTGACATATGATGTATATTTGATGTCTATCTGATGTGTGACATTGTATATTGGTGTCTCTTTTGATTTTGCCTCCAACTGTGTGTTTTTTTGCGATCTTGACACATGGCTTTCTTCACGAAATGACAATTTACTGAGGGGATTATCACTTAAGGAGAAAAGAGGAGGTGGTTGGATTGAGGGGTGACAAAAATGCAATAAGTATTACTTCTTGGTTGTTTCAATCAGCGGGAATGTCAAGTAGACAAGTTCTTAAAAACACTTGAGCAAATTGTATTTCGAATATATATATATATATATATATATTTTTTTTGTTCTTCTAGTTTTTTATTTTAACCCCCTTTGGGTTTTATATTGTTCACTCGGAACAACAAGCTAGAAAATTTAATAGATGAAAAAAAAGGTTTTTTGTCTTGACTGATATACGAGTATATTTAACAATTAATTATTGAAAGTATTTTTTTGTGTGTGGGTTGTCGTGTTTGGAGTAATATTTATCCGACCTCCTGGTGCGTGTGTGTGTTTTGTTTAGACATTTGGCGAGATTTTGTTGGAGAGAGAAAATCTGAAGAGTTTTTTTTTCCCCCAATTGATCTTGATGATTAATGGGATACTATTCTAAGAACCCGAAGGATTTTTATAACATTCCCTACTGAGAAATGAAGCTTTTTAAACTGTTAACGTTAACATTAAAGCTTTGGAAAGGATTTTACTGGATTTTCACTATTGAAATCAATCGTATGTTTTCGTTACCTTTTTTTTATGAGCTTCTTTCTTTCTCTCTCTCCTTTATTGACCATTTCGAGAAAGTCCAGTTTATCTAACCTGTTAAAAAAATAATGAAATGTTAAAATTTACTGTCCACACAAGTTGTATTTAGCCACATTAAGGTAGCTGAATAGATATTTGTTTTTGTTTTCGTCCCTGCGGATGGCGCCACTTCAGCGGTTATTATGTTCTATAGGAGGTCTCTTCT
Source organism: Brachycybe producta (assembly GCA_036925085.1). Taxonomy (NCBI): domain Eukaryota; kingdom Metazoa; phylum Arthropoda; class Diplopoda; order Playtdesmida; family Andrognathidae; genus Brachycybe; species Brachycybe producta. Next base: position 1,372,272 of record JAUPFP010000023.1, on the reverse strand, counting down.
CCTCATTTGCGGTTTTGAGAAAATTTTTGTTTTTCAAGCGAACGTTTTTTCAGAAGAAAGATTACGAAAAAAAAAAACTCATTGTTTTAGAAACTGGAATAGTTGGTGATAATGCTTAACCTTTTTCATGATGATATCTTTAAGCCAGCTTCAACGAGTTTAAGCAAGTTTCATCAAGTTTAAGCGATTTTAACCCATTTTGAGCGACTTTAATTCAGTTTCAGTGAGTTGAAGCAAGTTTCATTAAGTTTCAGCGAGTTTGACCCATTTTGAGCGACTTTAATTCAGTTTCAGTGAGTTGAAGCAAGTTTCATTAAGTTTAAGCGATTTTAACCCATTTTGAGTGAGTTTAACCCAGTTTCAGTCAGCTTAAGCAAGTTTCATTAAGTTTAAGCGATTTAACCCATTTTGAGCGAGTTTAACCCAGTTTCAGCGAGTTTAACCCAGCTTCAGTGAGTTTAACCCAGTTTCAGTGAGTTCAAGCGAGTTCAATACAATTTATGTAAACTTTTTATTGAAGCTACTTTATGAGAAAAAACAAAGTTTAGTAGAAATAGAATAAATGGAGTATGTGAAATATGCTGAAGGCAATTGTCATGACTTTGTGTCTTTTAAAAGAAACTTTTTATGGCAATTTTAAAGTCATTTTTTTTTGCTACAAATTGATTTACAAAATAATTGATTTGCAAAAATAGGACTTAAAAGTTTTAAAACAGCCGTAAAAAGGTTTATGTCGATGAAACCACCATTAAATATTCAAGTTTCTAACGAACACTTTGAATCGTTGACAGTTTGAATCAATTGTTATCGTTACTTCTGAATTGCAGAATAAACAAAATTATATCTCATCCTTAGAGCTCGGATTTTTATGCAATATCAAGCAAATGTTTCTCAATTTGTGGCCCCAAAAGTCAATTGTGAAATAACAATCCCGTTTTGTTTTTGCAACGAAAAACACTGGTTAGAGGCTAGAACTCTTAATTAACAATTGATAGTGACCAGATACATCTAGCCTCTAACCAGCCTTTTTATATCAGAAAAAGCATAATTGCAATTGATGATATGATTACTTCACAATTGGCACTTGAGCCACAAACTGAGAGAGAGAGAGAGAGAGAGAGAGAGAGAGAGAGAAACAGTTGCTTGATATTTGCATATAAATCCGAACCCTACTCATTATGGTTCTTTAATTTTCATATTTTGTGTGCAATATGGCTACTTATATAAGAACATATTATTCATACAATAAATCTCACATTAAACTAAAAGATTACTTTAAAAAGAGATTATTTTAAATAATATTTTATCAATAGGCCTACCTACATATATATTTGAAATAATCGTTATGTATCCACAATTTTCAATAGGCCTTTGTTGTGTGAGCGCACAAACAGACTTAAATAAGATGAGATATATGGGATTATTGATTATTAAATTATTAATAATCATTTGGTTCTAAATTTAGTCCTATATACTACAGATTGTATTTCTTTTATTAGTCAAGAGGATTTCATTCCTCTAATGATATGTGTTCCTATTAACCTTCCACTGGTTTTTTTAAAGAAAGGGATTTTATATTTTAATACAATGTTCTCATTGTTTTCTTTTTTTATGTTAAAACCCTCAACCAAAGGCTTTTTCTATAGTGTATTGTGCCTTATTTTCATAGCAACAACTTTAAGCTTCTTTTTCTTTAACTTCGTTTTTTTTATTCATCATTTTTCGTGACTGTCAATCTTTTGAGATGATTATATTCCGACTCTTCTTCTATGCAGTGTGTCCCTAAAATTGTATTCACAATTTGGTTGTTAATAACTGTCATGTTTATTTTCTTAAATTTGATTTAAGAATTTCCGAATTAAGAATAAATATTATAATAAAGATTAGATGTAACAGCATTTACATGTTTTCTGTTTAAAGCACAGACAGTTAGAAATAGATCAAAACTTCAGTTGGCTCCGCCCTTGTTATGACGACTGGCAACTTCTAATTGGCTGGTTATGTAGTCTGACATTGAAAAGGGCGGAGCATGTGACGTCAGACTTCATAACAAGCCAATTAGAAGTTGCCGGTCGTCATAACAAGGGCGGAGCCAACTGAAGTTTTGACCTATTTCTAACTGCCTGTATTTAAATGAGGCCATTATCTCACGTTTTCAAAATGTCGTCTATTGGATGACATTCGGTCAGAAATTGATCTGCAAACATCAATTAGGCCTAATGGGTATCTTTTGTTAGTTGTGCTACATTTCTAGCAGATTTCTTGTCATAATTGTTTTTAGAAATTAGAAGAAATCTGCAAGAATTGTCTGAAAAATACATGAGATACATAAATTGGTTGCTTGCAGATCAGTTTTCTTACCAAATGTCATCCAATGCGAGAATGGTTGACATTTTGAACACTTGAGGTAATGAATGGGCCTCATTTAAACGTAAAACATTTAAATGCTGTTATATATAATATTTATTTTAACATTTACTGTTAAATATAAAATTATAAAATTAAATTTAAGAAAATAAACATGATGGTTATTATTAACAACCCAAGAAGAGTGTGTAGTATGTACTTGTGTGTACATTTTTGTGACACAGCATCGTATATACTTAAGACATATAATATCGTTATTTTTTCTGTTACCATGGTAACAGGCAACAAGAAGATTTCTTCGAACATCTCATTATTTGTCCAAAAAAACATTTTTTTGTTAGTTTATTTTTTTTTTTTATTTCGGGTTGTTTTTACCTTTTTTACTTTTCAATATAAAATTCTTCGTAAAGACTTTTTCTTTCTCGAAAATTTTAATCTTGTTTTGAACATTTCTTTACATTATACACAATAATAAATAAATATAAGCTTGATGATATTATATTTCATTTTTTTCTTCTTCAAAGCCTCTAACCCTTTGTGTAGGCCTATATATTTTTATGGTTCATGCATTTTTTGATGAAATTATTATTTTTTTTTTAAATTGGACAATGTTTGTGTTGTTCAATATAATATGTATTGTGCTGGTTTTGTGTAAAGCCACACAATTTCTGGTTATTTATTCTATATTTCTGAAGCAAAATTAATTTAAAAACTAGAACGGGTAGCTCAATCACTGAAGACTTATTTTGATGTTGTTTGATATCTTTAAAATTAAGCTTTTTTTATGTGAGTTTGAAAATGACCCAACTTGAAGCTATAATGAGATATTTTAATTTTTTCTTTTAAAAGTTTATTTTGAAAGATATCAACATGAAAATACCCTTTTTAATGATGACGTACTACGCTTCTAGTTTCTAAAACATTCTAGTTTCTAGTCATTTTGCTCCTGAAAGACAGACTAATAATCATAGTTCTCGAACAAGCAGTTCATAAATCACCTTAAGAGTATTTTCATGTTGATATTTTGTTTTTAAATTTAAGCTTTCTAAAACGAAGATGGTTAGAAACTAGAATGGTAGCTGAATCATTTAAAAGTATTTTTTCATATTGTTAACAATCTTTCAAAAATAAGACACAAATTAAAAAAAAATATTATCTGCTAAGTGTGTATTCTGCTTAATGTCGGGGTTATTTTCAAACTGGACATAAAAAGTTTTATTTTATAAAATATCAACATGCAAGTACCCTTAAGTAACTTCATTGCTCTTCTAGTTTCTAAAACACGTTCAAGTTTCTTTTAATATTTTTACTTTTGAAAGATATAATATAACCCGATTTCGAGGAGCATTTTACGCTTTAAAACCACCTTTAAGTTGATTCTTAAAAATGGAATAACCTGAGTTTTATTAACGTTTTTTTTGTTTGCATTTCTTGATTGTTGCTATTTTTTATGTTGTAATAATCCATCATATTTTGAATGGTTTATAAAGTTTTATGTTTCGTTCGACAACTTTAAAAAAAAAAAAACTCAAGAGTAATAATCTGGTAAAATGTTTGCTTTTATGCAAAGTAATTTAAGCAAATACAGTAATGAAAATTCTCACTCCGTTAAACTATTATTGAAAGGTGGGTGGAGTTTGGTTACATCGTTAAGAAATAATTCTTTAATGGGTATTTCTTGAAATGAGTATCTATTCTCTATTTTTTATGATCCATTTTTTTGTTTCATAGTTCTTCAATATCATTCTGTTTTATCATCATCATCATAAGAAGAAGAAAAAAAAACTGTTGTTTACTTGTTTTTACTGAAATATTTATATATATTTTTTCATCTCTTAAAATAATTTTCAGGCCCACAAGTTGAGGTTATTTTTGAATTTTTTTTAATACTTAATGCAAATTGATGTTTTTGTATATTTACAGCATCAAGTCACGAGAATAATGATTGAATGATTTTTAATATATTATGAATAATAAATACAAAAAATATTTTTTAGCTTTAATTTTTTGTTTGTGGGTGGGGTGTGGGGTGATTTTGTTTTATTATTTTAGGTCAAGATGAACTTTTAAGAGCCTAGATCCACGTCCATCTTGTTGTTTTGAGCAGACGACAACGAGACAAATAAGTGTTCTTATATGGTGTTACTAAAACTGCAAGAAATCGCCTCACAATCTCTCAATTAAACTACAGTAAAGCGCAAAATGCAATAAAAAGTATTGTTCTTCACGTGCTCGATTTATATAATTTTTGAAAAGGTCCTTCTATTTTTAATCAAGGTTCAAAGTCGTTCGTTTTTTTAACCCCATGTTAAACCCCATTGGCCCCAAAACCGTCCCACAAACATTTGAAAAACTCTCGTTAAAAACGATTTAGAACAATAACAAAATAATTAGCACATACATTCATGTATAGGCTTCACGATGTTTCCTTTTTATAAATTTTGAAAAGGTCCTTCTATTTTTTAATAACGTTTATAATCATACGTTTTTTAACTCCATGTTAAGTCCCATAGGACTAAAACACTGTCCAACAAAAGTTAAGAGAACTCTTATTAAAAATGATTTAGAGCAATCAGAAAAATTAGCACGTACTTACACGTGTTTATTGCCTTCAGGATTATTCCTTTTTCTAAATTTGAAAAGGGCTTTCTATTTTTAAATAACATTTAAAATCTTACGTTTTTTAACTCCATGTTAATTCCCATAGGGCCAAAAAACCGTCCCACAAACATTTGAAAAACTCTCGTTAAAAACAATTTAGAACAATAACACAATATATAGCCCGTGCATTAATCTACTGGCTTCACGATGTTTCCTTTTTTAAGATTAGCACGTGAAATTATTTTTCTATTAATTATTATGTGACTTCAAACCAGGAGAAAAAACGTTAAAAAACCGTTTTTCAATCAACAACGATCGCAGCGCCTACATTCGGAGAAATTTTGAAATAAACACTGTATCTAGGCTCTTAAGTCTTTATTTTGGTATTAGAGCTCCATATCAAATGTACTTGCAACCGTAATTCTCATTTTTACAGCAAAGAAAATGACTTACACCACTTAGCCTGAATGGGGGCTCATATATACATAGAGGTAGCTCAACTAAGAGCTCTGACTATGAAGCATTCTGTGCCATTGTTGTGTTTAACCAATGGATGGCGCCACTCTCCACTTAGAACTAAATTCCTTCTCAATTATACCATGGATGGAATTGTAAAAGAAATTTCAAGGTTAATACAAAAAAAAAGATACAAGGGATTGAGAGGAATAAAAAGATGCTTGAAGCCAGACTATACAATTAACTCACCTATGTCAATTTTGTCCAACATGAAGTTGAGCTACCTCTATGTATATAAACCTTGTTCATGTGGTTTTAGGACACTTTCACCTAAAGTTGTTCACCTAAACAATTACACCTAAACCAAATACTCTTAAATGTTTTTTTCCTAAACCTTTTCACCTAATGAACATTTAATCTAAAGGAAGTTCTTCTAATACATTTTCACCTAGAAAACATTTAACCTAATACTATTTGCCCTAAATTTGTTCGTTTAAAGTATATTTCACCCCAAACATTTTTCACCTAAACATTTGGAGTATTTGGTTTAGGTGTAATTGTTGTCTTTGGGTGAACAACTTTAGGTGAAGTGTCTTGATACCCATTTCTATACAACTTTTTTTTTCTTTTTAAGTTATTCAAATCTAACAGAAAATTGGTTTCATATTCTAATATCTAAGTCTTAATTGAATTTTTTTTTAAATTTTTTGGGGGGTTCCTTTCTGATATGTTTTCTTTCTCATTGAATTATAAGAATTCGGTGAAATTTTCTCTTATTATGAGAACTTCCACTTAATTACCGGTCTCAATTGCAAGTTGAAGTTTTCTAATTAAACAAGGGGAACAAATTACAAAAATGTGGCGCAGTGGGTGGAGAGAGAGAGAGAGAGAGAGAGAGAGAGAGAGAGAGAGAGAGAGAGAGAGAGAGAGAGAGAGAGAGAGAACTTCCATGTAATATTTACTGTAACAATCGCGTCTCTCAAATCTTCATAAACAACTGTTTAATTATTGTAGAACTTACAACGAGAACATTTGTTAAGAAAACTTTTAATTACAAATTTTGTTGTTGTTGCTAAGAGTTGTGGCATCATCTGGTGTCTCCTCATAATTTTCTTTAGAAAGGAAAATAAAAAAATCCTCCCCTCCCTCCAAGGTATATATTTTTTTAAAAAAAATTAGCAGTTTATTTTTTAGAGATGTCACGAATATCTGACGGTTATCCGTGGATAGCATAATTCACTATCCAAAGACATCTCTAGGTTTATTTGCAAGATTGTTGTAAAAAATCTTCAATCATTATGACTTAAATAAAAAGAATTCTCTTGCTACCTTCTTTTTCGTTTAAGTTTCCAACAACAACAAAATATATATATATATATATATATATATATATATATATATATATATATATATATATCTATATATATATATCTATATATTCATCTAAATAAATAGCAAAAAGAGTGCATTTGTTTTTACATTTAACGTTCGAAATCTTAATGAAATCGCAATTTTTTTTGGGAGGAAGTTAAAAAAAAGATAAGAGTTATAGTATATATGAGTCTTCTTCATTGTGATTTTTAATGTGAAAATGTTCTTTTCTACCTTGCAAAGTCGTCTCTTAAATAGTTTAGTTTTTCACTGTAACTCAAGATCTGATCTTTTTTTTAAAAAAATAAAATAAAGGATGCTATAAGGTAGAAAATGTATTGTAAAGAGTTTTAATGTATTTTTGTGGCGGTGGGGGGCGGGAGGAAGGATGGAAGGGGTTGAGAATGAAGGGTGTGTAAACGTTTGCACAAAATCAGATAAGTGAGGCACAAGTCTGAGGCTGTTTTTACCATCATAGACATTGTAATGTGTAATGCAAGTTAGTAATGAACTATATAAATTTCATACCCATCATCCTGAAGAAGAAATTGAATATTCTACTTGTCGTTTTTTTTTCTTCTTTTGGCTTCAGGCCATATACAAACACCGTACATACATACTGTATGTACATGTAGATGTCCTCCTACTTACTTTTATGTTGTTACGTTTATTATAACTTTAAAAAAAAAGTTTATATTGCTTTTGTTACATTTTTGCACCATGATAGTCATACATATAATTCGTGCAGCACAGTGTTAAGCCCGTTATACACCATCAATTAGTTCTTAAATAAATGTATAAATTAATTTATAAATGTGACATTGCATGGGTATAACGACGTGAATGTTAAATTATTTGTTGAACGTTGCATTAATTTAGAAGATGTTCTGTTTTTCTTAAATGATCACATCTACTAGAGCCGCTTTCTCAGGATCAGCAGCATTTTTATGTAATTTACAAAGCTATATACGATGTGTTCTGCAACATATTTAGCACACCTCTCCCCAATTCTCTTGTCTAGAAGGTCACAAGGTCACAATATTATGTATATCTTAAGCCAGGTCTGTCTGTGTGTTTGGGTGTGTGTGATTAATGCTGTACAATTTATATAAATTTAAATGAATAAATGAACCGCTTTTTTTTTCTCAAGGTCAACTATATGTTGCACTCTTCCCATCCAAGAACCCCATGATATTAAATTGGAGAGGGGAAAAGGTTGGAAAGTGTAGGGGGGAGAGAAACGTGGAGGGGAAAAAGTGGGAGGGGGAAACTGAAATTGAAATGAAAAGAGTAAAAAAAAAGGAAAAACGACGTGCATGCGCACACCAGAGAAAATGAAAAGCTCGTTTTCTCTTTAAACTAGAATTTATCATAGGCAATTGTGCCCAGCATTAGAATTTCTTTTGCTCAGCCCTTTTATGAACGTCATCAATTTCCAATTGGTTTGTTACTTGGTCTGACGTCATAAAAGGGCGGAGGAAAAGAAATTCTAATGCTGGGCACAATTGCCTGTGAATTTTGCTCCCGTCATTTATGACGGGTTACCCCACAAGTCAGTTACATAATAGGTTAGATTTTATGGTAAAATCTTTTAAAGGTACAATAAGTTCATTTTTTAAAAAATGAGGTTATTAAATATGGCCGCAAATAATTTCTCTTCTCGGATTTGAATCAATTCCTTGTCTTATTTTTTTATTACAAAGCTAATATTTGTAACAAGATGGCATTTATACAATCCAATAAGGAGATAAAAAGGCCAAAGGGGGATTAGGTTTTATGCAAATAAGAGTGTAATTAGTTTGAAATTATATTTTTTTATAAATGTGCCTTAAGGTTATAATTGTGCAAATTTATTTGCCTATAATCTAAAAATTTCTTAAAAATGTGTCTGAATATTTTATTTTCTTGAATAAGTATTTATTCGAAAGCAACATGTTCGACAATAATAAAATATTGATGAATTCCAGGGTTTTTTTTTCTGAGAAATATGGCAGTAGAAAAACTAGCTCTCAAGAGGATTACGGCTAGGTTTGGCTTATATTTCTAGAGAAATGTGTGGCTTTGTTTCATTCCCGGATTTTGCAATGCAAAGATTGGTAGACCGTAACGGCCAGCCGTTATCTGACCAACTTCAACCCAAAACACAGTGCGATACTATAGGCTAGCAGGGTAAGGAAGGGGTGTGTATATGTGTCACTTCTGTTGGTTGAAAAGAGACCTGGCATGACGTGAGTACAAACACAACACCCAACAAAATATCTAGCATAGACAGATCGGAGTTTTGTTCCCGTTTACGAGGCGCAGATGAAAGCCGACAGTTAACTCCCACCATCAAATTGCACGCTATGTTTGCACACTGCCTAAGCTTTCTATACATTTGTGCACGATCGCGAACGAGGAAGGCTGAGGACATATCAATATTTTAGTGTGTACATAGATCCGAGGCAATCCGAACAACTTCAGGTCATGCAGATTCGGTGCGAATTCGAGCCACTCAAGTGTCGGTTCTTCAAAGGAAAATCATTTGGCGCATGGACCGAAATTTTGATGAAAGTTTGTAGAGTAACAAGAAGCATTCCAAACAAATTGGATCGGCCGCGCCTGATGTTGAATCAACATTTCACATCATGAGGCATTCGTGTGTCCTCACCCTTCCTCGTTCATGCTCAAGTGTATACGCGAAGCTCTAGAACTGCACCGATGAAAACCAACACTTAAGGCGCATTTACACTAGGCTGGTTTACAAGCCGCTGGTTACTGCTATCTATAAGCAGCAACAGCAAGCAGCAGCTGCTTTGGGTTCACACTTGTCCAGTCACTGCTGGTATTAGCAGTGCAAGTCATCCAAACACTGTCTTACAATAACACAAAATCTAACGACAACCAACGCAAGCAGTGGAGTTTCAACTGCCCACTAGTGCCACTACCAGCGACACTGGCTGGTAGCACACTGGTAGTAGCGAGAAGGGAGTCACATGACCAGCTGGTGGTAGCTGCTAAAGTTGGACATGTCAACTTCACCAGCTGCTGTTAAAATCACTAGCCTGCTGGGGAAAGCAGCTGCTGGTAGCAGTTCACACTATGCTGCTAGAGGGCTACAACCAGCCAGTAGCAACCAGCAGCTGGGAAACCAGCCTAGTGTGAATGCGCCATAAGAAATCTGAGCAAACCTTTCTTCATTCTCTGGAGAGCTCTATTTTCTACCACATTTACATTCTCTAAATTACCCATATGAATGATTCTTTTATGGTCACTTTCTTTTATTAGCATGCGTTTTATTATTCTTGGTATATAAAAATTGTTGTTTGTTCAAGCGATAATTCTGATAACACATCACTGATATTTCTCTCTCTCTCTCTCTCTTTTTTTTTGCTGTTGTGCACCTTACTCTAAAATACAATGTTTGTTGCGTCTTTTGTTGTTGTTGGTAGTGAGTGCTTGCTGAATGTTGTTGCCAAATGGCATAGAACCTAATGTAATGTATTATGTTTTAGAGACCACCTTTTTTTGGAAACATGTATACATGTGTCTAATGGTATATAGATATAGGCCTACATTATATCCTACGGCTCTCATGCATATACAGATGTAAACATAAACACAAGCGTTATATTACCTCTTATATAAAAGAAAATTTGATGTACTTTTATCATATTGTGCCCTTTCTTTTCACCTATAGGCCTATTTTTCGACCTAATATGTATGGTATATAGATGTACATTGTATGTTTTAAAATACATGATAGTTGTTAGCTGTTCAGAATGACGCGACAGTCAGCAAATATTGATATTCTCTTTTTTTTTTCTTGTATGAACAGTAACACATTGGTAACAAACTAGTACGATTTAATTATAAAAATTAAATATATTTGCAAATATTTACTTGAAACAGACTTCGAATAGACTAGACTAGAATTCTAGCCTCTAACCAGGTTCTTTATTTAATAAAATCATATTCATATTCATGAAATTACTCTACTAACTTTGAATCTGGTGTAAAATTCACTTATAAGATGAAAAACCAATTACTTCGATAATTTAAATGATTTTCTAGTGATTAAATAAATCTTTCTATTACAAAATATATTGGCTTATTAAATACAAATTTCAGTCTCATTTCTTTCAAAAATGAATTTATTTCTTCTGTGCAGTATTTTCTTAGAGCTGGATGTTTAGTTACATAATCGCAAAACGGGCATATCATATAGGATAACAAAATATACTATAATATGGTTATTATTAGACGCTATAATATTGCTAATTTGCTTGGTTATTATTAGTCTAGAATCCTTTTATTAAAGAATTGTATGATGATGATGATGATGATGATGAGGGTTTGTGTGTAAGTAATGAAAAGAAATATGGATTTTGATGTCTAGCCTCCTACAGTTTTAGAAAGTTCTTTGCCTTCCATGGGTCTCATTACATGCACATGGTTTTGGCAGCTTGTAAATGACAGCTTTACAATGGTTATTTTTGAGTGTTTAGCCGTCGTCTGAGTCGCGGTTTTTTTTGGTATTATTTTTGTAATTTAACTTTCATGTGATGTGTCTAGTCTGAGAAATGGTAACCATTTTGAAAGGTTTTTTTTAAAGGAGAACCTATTTTAAGAAACGGAATGTTTGAGCCTTTATTTACCATCAGTAGATTCAGTAAAACAATATTCAAGCATAAATTCACAAAGTTTTACATAAACATGTTATCTAATATTAAAAGGAACTTTAAATAAAAATTCAAGGTTTTTAGAAACTAGAATAGTAGTAGAATGTATAGTTGCCTCATTGTGAGACGAAGCGTGTGACGTCAGAGGAGATGACAATTTATTTTTTTAAAAAATGTCAGTTTGAGTTTGTTTTTGTCCCCCATTACGATGCCACTGCATTGGCATAGACGTTTTTTTTTTTAAATCTAGACGCAAAAACGTCAAGTGAACCCTTTTTGAAAACAACATTATGAAAAAAATGCAAGTAGTTTTCAAACGTTAGAATGGTAACAGATTATGCTCAAAAAATTTTCATCGCAATATCCCAAATAATAAATATTTTATAGTTAGGTTTGGAAAGGACCTGTTTTAGGTGTTGTTTTTTTCCCCCCCCCCCCCATTGACATTTCATGAAAAACTATTTTCGTATTTTTTCAAACTTGTCATATAAAGTTTATTTTTAAAGATATCATCATGGACAAACTTAACATCATCATCAACTATTCTAGTTTCTAAAACACTTCGAATTTTTTCGGAATGTTTTCTTCTGAAAAAAAGTTTGCTTGAAAAATATAGAATTTTGTTGAAACCTTGTTGAAGTATGTTGAGATTATGGATGGTACTGTATATTGAAATTATGCATATCTTGAACCTTTGCCATTTAGTGCTCCATGGACAAAGTAAATAACTATGCGGCCTCTTCAAGATTCTTCTAAATTTCCCCCATTTCCACTGGGTTTTTTTTACTGTGTTTTGAAGAAAATCTCACTTTATCCCTTGTTCCATTTCTGATAGATTATCAGACTTTGAATATCCAACTATATTATCATGCAATATATATAGAATATACAATACTAAATATAAAAAGTATATACTTAAATATGTATTTTTCAAGTTCAGATGTTAAAATAAATGGTCCATTAGCGAATAAGAACATTTTTTTTATTTTGGTGTGTTGGGTATATCTACTTCTGAAATATCTGAATCCATTCTCTGGACCCTCTCCATTATCTGGACTCTCTCTCTGTTATCTATTTATCCCTATCTATTGTAAAGCATTCAAAATGCAAATTTACCTCATCTTTATGTTTTTTTATGTGTGTGAATGACAAGAAAATACCAATTGGTCTTGCGTTTCTTTATTTTTTATGATAAGGTCTTTCTTTTTTGTGTTGAAATGATGGAGAGGGATTGTTGAAGCTCCCCAAAAAAAAATAGTTTCAAAGATTTGAATTTGAGTGAGGGAGGGAGGGAGGGAGAGAGAGAGAGAGAGAGAGAGAGAGAGAGAGAGAGAGAGAGAGAGAGAGAGAGAGAGAGAGAGTAGATCAAAATCCTGAAATTTCAACAGTTATACATAATATAGATAGAGGGCCCCTAAATCTTTTACTTTTTTTACTTCTATCTCATAGCTATGATTACATGGTGAGGCTATTTTTCTTATTACGGAAGGGCTACTACAACAACTAGAAGATGTAATGGAGAATATTATGAGAATGGATATTTGAGTTGGTTTTGCATGTTAAATGGCTCGTTTCATTTCTTCCCTTAAGTCTTCTTATTTCTTTCTCTATAATATAATATGATTGGACGGGACTTGCTTTTTTACGTTAAAAAAAGTACAATTGCGTTCTTCTTCTTCTTCTTTGCTATATTCTACTGTGTAATGTAATTTCACATTGAAGGTGCTTGAGTTAAATTGAGGGTTAAGTGCCATTTCTTTCAACGGCCTGTTCACTTTTCTTTATATTCGTTTATATATATATATATAATAGCATGCTTGAATAACACTCAATGAATGCATTTACTTTTTTCATTTTCTACTGTATAAAATAAGGTGTACAAAAACAAAAGTATGATGGTAATGATTGTAGCCTCTATATATAACACTTTTAAAATTGCTTGTTTTGTTTTTAAATGAAATTAGTGGTTATTACACAAATAGATGTATATTAAAGTGCGTGGCAAGGGAGGGGAGGCGGGGTCAATGGCCCCTACTCCAAGTTACTTGAACCGAAAAAGGGTTTTAAGTTAAAATGGGCAAAATTGCTACTTTTTTTTTTACTAGTGAACAACTTTCGTTTTTGCAACGCTCTCCTCCATTCATGAATGATGCAATTTATTATGTCGAATCTCAACTCTCAAGTGAAATTTTTAAAGTTTGTTGGAAACTACGAGAGTGAAATATTGAAGTAAAATGTTATGGAGAGATAGATCTTAACAGAATAACTGTTTAAAGGTTGCTTTACTGCTACTTGGTATTTTTAGAGTTAGTGGAAATAATTAAATTTGGACTTTTTTAAATTGCTGATAATAAAGCATATATTTTCCAAAATAGCTTAAAAAGAGTGTTGTCACTAAATTGATGGAAAATATGAGGTTTGCATAAACCTGTGATTTGCAAACTCCAGGTCACAGCTTAAGATCCAAATGAGGGTTTAGTAGATGTTTCTGAGAGTCTCAGGAATAGTTTTTGATGAAAATATGTTTAGATAAAAATGGACATTGTAAGAATAGAAAGAAAAATTGACCTGGGAGACATAAAATTCTCCAGGGAATTTGCAAAACTATTGAAAAACTCAAATAAAATTGTCATAGACCTAACGATATAAGTGCACCAGAACGTGCACGTCACTTCAAAACATGTTAAGACTGTATTTAGGGTTGCAGTCCAAAAAAAAGTTTGTGAACCACTGGCCTTAAACAAATTAATGACGATAAATGGAATGTAAATTTTAATTTTCAAAAACACAATGACCATGACATGTGTGGAGACTTGTCTTCTCTTCACTTATATCATTGACAAATAATAGTAAGGAGGGGGGGGGGGGGGGGGGGGGGGGTTATTGATAAAAAAATCGCTTTGCAGATTCTGCGGTCAGCGTGTTGCTATACCATAAGTGTTATTGTTAATACTATTGTTAACTCTTTAACTCTGACGGTCAACCCAATACTTAAAGGTTCTTTTAGCTAAGTTATGACTTTCATTTCCGTACTTTTATACCTCTGGTTAAGTTCATGACTATGAATTTGCATAACAACTTTAGAAAATAGTTTTTCAATTTAAAGCAAGGATGATATTTAGTAAAGTGTTGAATGAGTCCTAATGACCAATTATGACCCCATAATTGGTTTCAATCTGCACCTCAGACCAATTCTGATGGCTGTTATTTTTTTTTCTCTCTCTCTCTCTCTCTCTCTCTCTCTAAAAAATAAAGAAGCTGACCAAACAATATAAAGAAGGGAAGTGTTCCATAATAAAAGTGTTTATTGAAGATTTAGAAACAAACCTTGTGACACAATAAAAATCGCGAAAAGTATGGGCTAGGGAAATGGTGTAAAGGCCACCTTTGGTACACTTTTGTTTGCTTGTATCTATCTATCTTTCTCTCTCACACTCTCTCCCACTTTCAGTGAAATGTTAGTCTAAATTGGCCTCGGATCATTAATTTGAGGGACCGATTATGTTAAAATGAGATCCAATTACATGGTAGAGTGGACCTGAGAGAACGAGAGAGAGTAGAGACCCCCCCCCCCCCCACACCCCTCTTTCTTATTTTCTGTCTATAGCCTTCTTTTCTTTTTACTCCTTTGAGTGTGCTTTTCTGTAAGTCTTGTCTTCATCATTACTTTTCTTATTATCTCTTATTCCCTTCTTATTTTTTTTTCTGCAAACGTTTTATCTTTTTTTTTTTTTGAAAAATCAGCTTATTCTTTTTGAAAAATCTCTTTATTTTTCAAACTGGTCACCACCGAATAGAACCCGTGATATTATATGTCCATTTATGGTGATGATGTGTTTTTTGTTGTTTTCTTTATAGGTTTAATTCTATGGCACTTTGTATAATACATATGTTGATTTTTTTTCTTTTTACCTGTTTTCATTGATGTTTTTAGATGCATTTTCAAGACTATCTATAGGGCCTAGATAAGAGAGAGAGAGAGAGAGAGAGAGAGAGAGAGAGAGAGAGAGAGAGAGAGCGATAGAAAATGACCTATCTTTTTAGATTCTCTCTCTCTCTTTTTCTCATCCCTTTTTACTATACTTTTTTCTTCTTTTTCTTCTGGTTGTTAGTTTTGAACTGTTGGCTATAAAATGCGCCAAAAGCAAAATGTAATTTCAACGCAACTTTTACGAGTATCGTTTGTGAAGTGATGAGAGAGAAATGTTGAGAAAAAAGAGAAAGTTTTTGCTTTTTTTCTTCTTCTCTCTCATAGTTTCCTTATTTTTGTTTTTTTTTTTCTCTTCTTTTTCATGTTGAAAATTTTGAACATACCGAAACGCATGTAATAAGGCTCAGTTACATTATATCTGTTGGTTTCTTCCATTGAAATTAGAAAAAAATATATATACTGAGTGGTGCAGGTAAAATGTGTTTAGTTTAAGGCCCTTGGCACACAGGCGACTTTTGAAAAAACTTTTTTTGGTGACAAAAAAGAAGTTGAAGGTCGCTGGGGTGTCGTGGTCGTCGCCACTTTATTTTCTGAATATAATTTTCTGAAATATTTAATTTTAAACGATTTAGTCCGAAATATTTAATGCATTGGTTCTGAGACGTATACCAGTACGAAATTTGAAATTTTTATACATATAAATTTTTGATGTTATTGATAATTATTATTACTTTTAATCTGAAAAGTTGAAATATTAGTTCCTCAGTATGTTAAGTCACATTTTTTTTAAATACAAGATTATTATATTTTATGAATCAGCTTGTCAAATTCTATCCGTGGTAAACAGTGTTAAGTTCACAGTTTTACACATCTGCCACTAGATGGTGATGCTCCATGTTATGTCCTATTTCTTCAATGAAGAAAAATAAATCTTTCAAATGACTTAACTTCCCTGAAAAATTTAGGTTTGATAACTTAAACACAGTTTACCTCTAAGTAATGATGTGCCATTGAAATATTTTATTTCATTGAAATATTTCATATAACATGAGTTTGAAATATTTCAAAAATATGTTAAATTTATTTTTTATAAAACCTGTTTCCAAATATCGAAATCATAAATGAAAAAAAAAGATGGTGATTGTAATTATTTTATAACTTCATAGGAGTATTTTAATTATATTTTCAAACATGCCTTGATACTTATGTTGGCGCCCTCAAATTACATCTTAATTGAAATGAATATTGACAAAAAAATTTAATTCTTATGAGACAACAGAATATAAAAAAATCCAAGGTTCATAGCTTTACAAGTGTAACTTCATTCAAACAGGTATCTCTGATTATTCTACAATCATTAGTCACATTATAGGTTGGTTTATAATGGCTGTAACTGTAGATTTATTCATTTACCATAAACATAAAATATAGGGTTCTAGTGCAAATGTTTATAATGGCTGGAAGAATCCACTAATTTATTCCGTAACTGTAGAATTTGGTCAAGTCTCAAGTTTTACAGTCTTCTAGAGAATAAGGACAACCAATAGCATTCAATGTTAAAGACCATGTGACTCACACCATCAGAGATCTTCCCCCCCCCCACAATATTATCCGCCATCTTTGGTCACCCGGTGCATCAGCGATGCCCTCCCAATAGACATTATATGGGAAAATGAAGTTGTTGTCCTATGTAGTTGGTGTTTTGTATAATTTCGGCCATTCATCAATTTCTCTCAAACAATAACAACAACAAGCGTTTTTTCGGCATTTTGTTGTGGCATTTCGTTTTTAATATTGTCTAAATCTAGCTCGGAATCCATGTTCTGGACTATCTATCAACAAATAAATTTAACAAACAATTTACTTAACAATTAACTATAAACAAGACAAATACATAAACAAGAAAAACAAACGTAACTGTAGGTGTCACTAGTAGTGAAATATCTAGTAGGTAATGACTGAGCAATGTGCGCAGTCTGAATATAAACCAGTTGCTTAAAAGATAAGGATTAAAGAATACAGTCTAAGCTAAAAGTATAAGTAACCAGGCATTATAAACCAACCTTATGTGAGAAATAACCATATATACCAGGGGTGGCCAGCTACACTACCTTTGGAAGCCACATTTCAGGAAGGAATATTTGAAAGAACCATTTATTTATCTTTGATAACAAAACAAACAATGAGAAACTGAAAAATCAGTTCAATTTTTTAAAGTTTACCCACAGATCTTCCCCCCCCCCAGTCAGCCTGATTCAGTCTCTCACAGATGCCCCCCCTCTGACGACTGGAACCAATGAGACGGAGTGTTCAACACACATGATTCGTTTGCATAAGAGCCGCACTATGGCCACCCCTGATATATACCATTAGTATATAAAGTTAATGTAAACTGATGCAATTATTTTGTTTTATTTTATGGATTTCTGTTACTTATACAACTTTTCATAAATTTAATGAACTATTTCAAACGAAATCAATTTCATGAAATTGTCCATCACTGCCTGTGAGGGAGGCACTGATATACTGTAGTTTAATACGTTTTAAATGCGCCAGTCGTTATGTATTGAAGGCTTACGGAAACACATTGAGATGCTTTTTTATGTTCCACTTTGACTCCTTATGGATACTTATACTTGTTCTCAAGGAATCAAAAAAAAAAAATACAAGAAAAATTCCAAACGCATTTTTGGGATTTCTTTGGTCGATGGTAAATGAATTTTTGTCAGTTGTACAAATAAAATCGATCTGGCGGAAATTATGGAGACGATGAAGTCTTATATATAGATAAAAGGGGAGGAAGGAGGAGGAGGAGGTAATATGATCAGTAAAAAGCCACTAAAGGTCTTCTCTTTTTGGTTCTTCTTCCCAATCCGCCTTTGGGTTAGCCAGAAAGAAAGAAGAAAAAAAAGTATTCTTTGTCAGCTCTCGTGTACTTATCTTTTGTTATATTCTTTATATATAACACCATCTTTTTTTTTGCTTTAACAAAAGGCTTCTTCTTTATACCTCACAATAATACCAATAATACCTATAATATTATATACAAGTTCATATTATCATGTTTTGATGATATGAGAGAGAATTTTGTATACAACTACATAGAAGATGACAAAAAAATTACCCCAGTGGTACACACGAACTGACTGTGTGCAAAAGCAATCAAATTGTAAAAGGGGTATAAAAGGCAAGATTTTTTATGGATCATTTGTGTGAGTGGAATGAATGGATTTTTTTAAAAAAAATAAAATAATGTAATCTTTTAGGTTATTTTTTTTTCATCAAAGAGTTAGATTTGAGAAGAAAAAAAAAGCACTTTGAAGTTTTTTTTTTTAACTTATGAGATATTGAATTCATTTTTTTTTGAGAGAAAAAAAAAACTTGTGAGTTTTATTTTATTATTTAATACAAGTTGGAAATTTTAGTGGTTTAGGACTTAAGGCTGATTTTCCAACTCTTGAGGCATCATTACAGAAAGATACTAAGTGTGTCATATGACTAAATTTTTACCATTAAAGCCTCGTTTTCACGATAGTTGCAGTCATGAGAGAAACTATCGTGAAAACCACATGATAGTCACTAGCACACTGTTGCGAAAGCACTATCACACTATGATCTCGTTTGACTAGATAGTTGATAGTACTGTCGCGATAGTAATAGTCGTTGTGTGACCCGCGTGTAGGAAAATATCCACTTTGTAGGGAAATTTAGCTTCTGGAGGGAGAAAGGCAACACTGTTGTTGACTCAAACATATCTGCGAAATAGACGTCACACTGTCACGACAGAACTATCACGTTACTTCAGGGCATGTAGACAGACAGGCAGTTAAAATCGGGGAGAACTTCAGTTGTCTCTGCCCTTGTTATGATGACCGACAACTTCTTATTGGTTGGTTATGTAGTTGACGTCACATGCTCGGGCCCTTTTCAACGTCGAACCACACAACAAAACAATTAGAAGTTGCCGGTCGTCATAACAAGGGCGGAGCCAACTTCCTGTTTCTCCCGATTTCTAACTGTCTGTTGTAGACAGTTGCTATCGCTACTTTCATGACAGCTACTCTCATGAAAGAACTATCGCCGCCGTGAAAACGAGGCTTAACTCATAACCATTTCACAAAAGGAAATCACAAACATATTATGACAAATACTAGGATTAAATGAGAACAAAAAAAACCGATCAATTTTGATACTTCAATAATACAAATAAAAAAGTGCGTGAAGTGTTTACCCGTTGCAATGTATAAACTCTTTTTATTCCATTGGAAAATTCGGCTTTTTCGAACCACGGAACAAAGAAATGTACAATTTAAATAACTGTGCCATGATTGTACACCCATGATTGGCTTCATATAAATCACATCATCTCTCCAACGGGTAGGTTTCGTCATCATGTGACCTGGTAATGTTGTCGTGTTCTGCAAATGGTGAAATGATGTCATACACGTTTGTCATTCGATCGATGATGTCATAACGTTACAGGCATACAGATAGACCAAGCAAATTATATTGTTAGATTGTTAAATGACTGCCATTGACTTGTGTACAACGTATTATGATAGTAATAAAATAATAGTGTACTAGTAAGTGACATCATGAGGTATGATTGTGACAATTTTATGACTTTCTGTAATTAGGCTCCTGGTGATTTTCTCCGTTTTAGGAGCACATTACAGTACAATAGTAAAGACTTTCAATTAGATTTTTGTGTATTTAGAATAGGAAAGAAGTCATGAAGGAGGAACACTTTTATATGGGTTGATAACATGTAATGCCGTGGGACAGGAAGAAGTAATTTAACCTTTTTTTTTTCTGCCTGCTTTCTGTCAAATATATAGAATAAAATTATTCAAATTAGATAATTTTCTTTTTCTGTTGCTTTTTTTTCTCCTCTGTATGTGTAACATGTGCCTATTTAAGATCTACAAAACTTAATCTGATTAATGCATTTCGACATTTGAATATAAAAATTTAAATATCAATTAATATTTATACTCAAATTATGATTTTGAGTTGTGTTTGCCTTTTATTTGTCAACATTTCCCTCCCCCCCTCCCCAATTCATTTTCTAAACTCTCCAAAATGTTTTCAATTTGAATAACTGCATTTATGAATTAAATAAGTAATGATGCGGTTATTTTGCTGAGAAGTTAATTTAGTAATTTTTATATTGAATATTTTGACAAATAACTTAGTTGAAAATTTTTATCTACAGTAGGCCTGCCTACATTGCAAAAGAGAAAGTTAATAATTTGTTAAAAGCGCGCGATTTTGTTTATTTTACTACAGGTTATGAAAAGGGTTTTTTTTTATTTCTTCATCCACTTTACCAAATTTAATCCTCTCAACATTTTTATTAGATATTTCTAGCAAAATTCTGTTGCTATGTTGATATTTTCACTCATCAAATATGTTTCTGCGATAATGTCGATTTTACACCTTTTTTTTTAAAAAAAAAATAAGGAGCTTGCAGTGTTTGCCCACCTTTAAGGGTTTTAAGTTTTTTTTCGCCTCTTTACTTTCAAATTGGTTTTAAGTTGTTTATTTAAGCAAAAGCGCATTTAGATGCTTCAGTGCATTAATTGGAATCACTATGGATTTTATTTCTTCACACGTAGGTTTATTTCACACCTGAGTTTTGACGTAGTTAACCGTTCGAAATTGTCTTGTTAGGTTAGAATTATTTTTGCTCAACATTTCCAAGAAAGGCAACTTGGCCCTTAAACTTCGACTTTAACAATCTGATATTAATTTTAACTTATACCTTGTGCATACACATGAGTTAAATGAATTCAAATTAAATGTGTTTAGGTGAATTATACGGAATCCAGTTAAGGACATGAAAACCAAATAAAAATTGAATTTATTATTAATATTTTAAATTGAAATACTAAATCAATATTTTGTCAATAGTTTATCTATTATGTTTAAGTATTAACTCAATATTTTCATATTATTAAATGAATAAATTGAATTCGACATAATGTTTGCAATTCGCAGATCTCTGTTGAACACGTTTATTATTTAAATGTATTTAAATTTTCGGGTGTGTACTAAGGTATTTGGAAACATTTATATTAAGCTTATTTAGATAGGTGGATGATTAGATATGTATTATGTTTTTGTCTCCTGGATGGCGCCACTGCAGTGGCTATATATGTTCTATGGTAGGGCTTTTCCTCCCACCTTGAGCGGTTTTCAGAAAATTTACATTTTTTGTACAAATGTTTTTTTTTAGGAGGGAATATTACAAAAACATTTAGAAACTTAGAATAGTTGTTGATAATTTTAAAAGTTTTTTTATGATGATATTTTTGAAAATAAACTTTTTATGACAGTTTGAAAAATGCAAAAATAGTTTTTTTATGAAATGTTAATGAAAAAACCTAAATGCAGGTCATTTTCAAACTGCAATAAAATGTTTATTTTTTAAGATATTGGTCATTGATAAAACTTTCAGTATAATCTTCTACCATTCTAGTTTTCAAAACAATTTGAATTTGTATGACACAATGTTTTTTTTTTCTAAAGAAAAAAGGTTGCTTGACGTTTTTGCTTCCAAATTTTTCAAAAAAATCTATGGGGGTTAGCATTAGCCACTGCATGTGGCGCCATTCGAAGGGACAAAAACAAATTAAAGGTCTATTCAAGCCGCGTTAAGTGAAAATTATATTTCGTAAATTCAAGAGGGGGGAAATTTTGCATTTTAAAACTCTTGACTTGAACAAGCTGAGAAGAATTTTAACATAGAAAAACACTTTGTTAGTGTGGTACTCATTAAAATTAAAAGTTTTATGTTGAAATCCTGTTTAAAGGATTCAAAGTCAAAGTTCAAGTGCCAAGTTTTCTTTCTTGAAATTGAACCTTAATTTAGTTTGCGTCTTTATTTCTCCTGCTTTTTTATTTGACCAATATAAATTCTATTTACAACAAATAAGAAGAAGCTGTGTGGTGTGTTTATTATCAAAGAGACTGAATCGAAATTTGAAATTTCTCATAGAGTTTTATGGTTAAAGTGAAATCTTGTTGACTGAACTGAAGAGTAGGAGGAGGAGGAGGAGGAGAAGGAGGAAAACTGAGTTTTAGCTATTGGAATTGATGAATTACGAGAGACCGAATCTTTTCATAGAAAAAAAAACTCTTTGGTTTTTCGAGTGGTTTACTTTACTCAGTATACAGTATTATTTGAAAGACAAAATTATATAGGAAATACATACATACGAATGCAATATATATATATATATATATATATATATATATATATATATATATATATTTTAGTGTCTATGTTGTTATATCGTGCTTTTATATTTATAAAGGGAAACCGCAATAAAATGACTTGTGATTGCTTTTTGGTAGACCAATAGTGGGTATAGTAGTGGACCGTGGTCACTCTTAGTGTATAGAAACTTTCTCGCTCTCTCTATTAATGTTATGTTATACACACAATCATATTATACACTTAACTTTGAAGTGGAACGTTCTGAGAAAGAAAAATCTCTCACCTTTCAACTGAATTTTCTCTTAAAGAGGTGGGTTTTTTACAGGCAATTAGAAATCGGGACGCGCAGAAGTTGGCTCCGCCCTTTTTATGACGACCGGCAACTTCTAATTGATTTGTTGTGTGGTTCGACGTGGAAAAGGGCGGAGCATGTGACGTTAGACCACATAACCAACCAATTAGAAGTTGCCGGTCGTCATAAAAAGGGCGGAACCAACTTCTGCGCGTCCCGATTTCTAATTGCCTGTGTGTTTTTTTAGTTTAGAAAACTAAATGATTAGAAATTGAACTTCGAGTATGTTTGATTAATTTATCTTTGCAGTATATTATAATGGAGTTGAGGATGTTGCTATTTCATTTTTATTTTTAAATGTAAATGAAATGGTCTAAAACTGTAATGTAATTAACTGATAATTACTAGGACTCGGATTTTTATGCAATTTTATGCAAATGTGTTTCTCAAATTTGTGATTCAAGGGCCAATCCGTTAGGTAACAATCCCAAATTAAGATCAATCAACAATTAAAAACACTGGTTAGAGATTAGAACTGTAGGTGACAACTGATGGTAACCAGACATTAACCAGTTTTTTTTTAAAAAAAATTAGAAAAAGCACAATATTGCAGTTGCTATAATGAGGATGTTTACTTGACGATTAGCATTTGAGCCACAAATTGTGAAATATTTTTCCTTGTTATTTCATAAAAGTTCAAACCCTAATAATCATGAAGATACATTATTTCTATTGACTTCTCAAGTCAACTTTGTAGTTTTGCTTCTGAAGGTTTTTTTTTTAATCGAAAAGTGACTGATTCTGACTTTTAATATATAATGGGTGACCAATATAATCATTGTATTTGTGGCGCCTAGTATAACTTTCAGACAATGTAGGTTTTTTTTTGTTTTCTTTTTCTAGTATCAATTCTATTTATTTTTGAAACGAACAGTTGAGGGTTTTTTGTCTTTCTATTATTGGAATTCACTTTAATTCAGGCGAATGATTGTCATTTGTCTCATGTTGTGATATATTGACTTTTTTTAAAAAGACAGTTAAAGAAAAGAAACTGATGCAAGTTCTTTTTAGCAACAAAAAACACACCAAATGCTAAAGGAAGCAGTTATTTAATATATATATATATATATATATATATATATATATATATATATATATGCTACATATGCTATATATGCTATATATGCTATATATGCTATATATGCTATATATATATATATATATATATATATATATATATATATATATGCTATATATATGCTAAAGCACATTAATTATTTAAACAGGATTTAATTTGGTTTTAATGACATGTTTTTGTCGTTGCCAAAGAGATCCCACGTCTTCGTGATCGTGACAACGTTTTTTTTTTTAAATATTGAGCATATACTTAAAGCTGATATTAAGATTTTATATTTAATTTAGGCCTATATATAAAGAGTGAAATAGGAGAGAAAAATATGCGGTATTTTTTTTTTGTCTCTTTGCCCATTAAAACATATTACGCAAATTATAAGATACCTTATAGTCTTATACATAAGACACTTTCCAGTCTCTAAGGAGTTTTTTTTAAGTCTTCTTTTAAGTTACAACTTAGATGGACTAGTGGGAGTTGTGGTCAGATATTGCCAAAGATCTTTCTTGTATCAGCCCGTTAGAAATTATATAAGAAACTAGAAGAATGCAGGAATAAAGGGATATTTGCATATTGAAATCTTTTTTTTTTTCAGTTTTTTAATATTTAAAATTTATTTAAAATATTTAACCGTTTCTGTTTTTATGATTTTTAATTTATTAATTTCTACAATGATACTCGTATGATAATATGGTTGTATCGTTATATCACAATTTCATCGTATCAGAAGTGTACGACGAGGTTGGCTGAAGAGGTTAGCTATTATGGTATCACAGAGGCTCAGAGTACCAAACTTTATAGTGAGCCACAGCCCACAAAACACCTGTCCCTGTAGGCTTATTTGACTGAGCCTACAGGGCCAAAAGCCCAAAAGACCAATAATGTCTATGAAGCCCGTGGGCTTTATGGTGATCCCTATTTGTAAATGTTACTTGTTATATCAAGGTACAAACATATATTTTTAATCTACATGAAAATACTCTTTAGTATGTAGTTTTACTCTTCTAGTTTTTAGGCACATTTAGGGATATTTTCGTTAAGTTAATAGAAAACTGTTGAGAAAATAAAAAAAAATCTAATTTTAAACCTGAATATCTTCCAAAAAAAATAGGTTGTCACGTGGGTGTTCAGTTTCTTAGAGCTTTTAAAGTGGGCTTAAGGTGCTTGATATGTATAACGCACCGTTTATGCCAAAAATTTACTAAATTTCTTTATATAAATAAACAATTCAGTGTGTGATCAATAAATGAAATTTTGACGTCAACAAATACCGTAGCAAGGTAGGTTTTCTTGACATTTTTGAAAAGTGCTTAGAAACTGAATGTACCCCACTGTGAGGTCTGCCTCACTCTCAACCTGTTGAATAACTACAGAAATTTATTCCAATTTCAAATAAGAAGTAGAAAAAAAAAAGTTCAAGAAATGGAATTCCATTTATATTCTAAAATGCAAATTTAATTTTCGACGATTTCTTTCTCTTTTTTTTTTCTTTCTTTCTTTCTAAAGATAAAAGTTTAAGAATCCATTCACATTATAATTCATTTAATTATCTTTGTATTATCTGCCTTAATTAAAACTGAATTACATATTCTTTTATTTGGTTATCAGAGAGAAAAAAAAATTTTTTTTTGCTTTACTTTTCTGTTTGTTTTGAATGTATGGAAGAATTTTTATAGTAAAAATAATATGCAAATAAACAAAAAAAATCAATTTTGCATTCAAGTGTTGTTGTTATCTACCCTCAAAGGCATAATAATGTCTTATGAGTAAGTTAGAACCTTCTTTTATTATTCAAGTTTTTTATTTTTTTGGCGGATAAATTTCTTTCATATTTATTTTTTTTTTCTTCGTCTTCTGACACAAACATAAAACAACACAATTGAATTGTTTGGGCTTTTTCAGATTTAAATAAAGAGCTGAAGGCGCCACTTCTGGTGTTTTTCTATCATCAACTATATATCTATATAAAAGGTTATGAACTTATGACATTTAGCTGAAAATTTGTTTGATGTGTGGGTAATTTTATAAGAAGAAAAAAAAAAGGTACAATCCAATTATTTGTTATTTAATTTTGAACTAATGTAAAATATTCTATTATATGCTGATGGGTGGGGGTGGAATACTGATATTAATAGCTCAACAAAAACCTTTTAAAAGTTGGCTCATATTGTGTGTAGTTCTTTTCTTTACAAAGTTCTAACTTAAAATATGATTTTAAATAAATACATTAAGTTGTCCATTAAGTATGAAAAAGCTAGATGTTGGCCAACAAACACAATAAGTGCACTTAAAGAAAAACTCTTTATTGTCATCATTTTCTCTCTTTTTTAGTTTTCCGACAAAAAGCCTAAAAAAACAAGTCTTGAATTATTATTAAAGAAAAATAAATGTTACATATTCTCAAAGTAGAGAATCTAAGCAAATGTGGAAGTTACGTGAATTTTTTTCTAACAAATTATATGCAAAGTTGCCAAAACAAAAAATAGAAGCAATAAGTTGGCTTTTTATTCTTTGAAAGTCTGAAAACCTGTAGTGTAAAGTTGGGTATAGACGGTTAACATGGTTTATGAACAGCAGATTTTCGAACTCTTTCTTTTTTTTTTCAGAAATAAAATAAAATAAAAATTAGAAAGTGTTTTAGAAAACTAGAAAGGTAGCTCAATTACTTACGGGTATTTTCATGCTGATATTTGAATTTGAATAATTACTCTACAGCATATATTGCACATTGAACACTTCCACAGGCAAATACAGTATAATATTGAGTTGAATGGCAGCATTAGTGTATGTCTTGTTCAATAGCAGCAGCACCCTTTCAGTTCTTTAAATCAAAACGTTCTGAATGCAAAACCTCCTCTGGAAATAAATTCCATTATCGCATGAATTACCCTCCGTACAAATGATCAAAAATTCGAGTTTGTACTTGCTTATTTCCTTAGAATGGTCATCCCATTCCATGTATACAGCTTTGCACAGTGTACTTAGCAGTTGACTTTTGGGACAAAAGACCCCCATTGGCAATATAACATTTTAAAAAGAATGTTGATGCGGAAATAAACAAAATAAGACCTTTTTCCTTACAAAAAAATTAAGAAGTAACATCTACCTAAAACTGGGTTATTTTTTTTTCAAACTCACGTAAAAAGCTCATATTTAAAGACATCATCACGAAAATACCCTTAAGTGATTGAACAACACTTCTAGTTTTTAAAACACATTCAAGTTTTTATTTATTTTGCATCTTAAAGACGGAATAACAAGAGTTCGAAACCACCTTAAGGTTACTAATTTTGTCAGTGGCTTTATTTGGCTATTTCATTAGAGATGGTGAGACAGCAACAATTGATCAATTCGAATTGGCTTTTATTATAGGATGCAATTTGTTTGCAAAATAGGCAACTGTACTTCCAGTTAACTTATAAGACACATGAGATTTGAGCACCCTTTCAGGCTAAAGCAACATTATGCTGTTTTTCCTGTCATCCATTGTTTTGGCGGTGCATTTAGAATGCCTAAATATAGATGGCGCTCAAATTTGATGTGGTTTAGGATTGACTATAAGCATTTTAAGTGGTTTTTATGTCATTGTTGTTGTTGTTTTGTTTTGTTTTTAGTAAAAACAAACAAAAAGGAGAGAGACTTTCTTGTTGTGTAATCATTATAAAAAGCATTCTATATAAAAGTTTTGTTAATCATAAGTAAAAGAATAATTATTCATCATTAGTAGAGTTAGTTAACTTAGTTTGTTATGATGATTCATGTTTTATGTTAACTGGTGGAATTGTTGGTTTCCAAGAAATTACTTAGAAAATTATACCAAAGTATAATGCTTTCTGTTTTATTTTATACAATTTGAGTCCAACTTTAAGAAAACAATTATCATTTTTATTGTTTCTAGGAGTTTTTTCTTCTTCTCTCCTTTCTTTTAGTTGCTTGTGTTATTTCTTTATGAAAAGCACTTATGAGATAATTAATAAATTCACAAATTTTGGGGTATTTTTTGATTGTAGCAAACATAAACAAGTAGAAGTTTGAATGCAATTACGTATGTAAATGTATATACATGTATAGATATATATGCATTCTTATGAGCTACATATACATAGAATTTTTCTGAAAAATTCTTATTAATATTCTTTGTTTTTTTCTAGCTTCTTTCTAAATGTATATATATATATATATTATAAGTGAATATATAAGAGCGTTTAATTAAACGACTTTTTTCCGTTATTTGATGGCGTCTATCATTAAATAGGATAGCTCCTACTTTTTTCTATATATATAACCGTATATTGAAAGCGATGGTTTTAGCATTTTTATTACAGAAGTTGGGGGGGGGGGCTCAAATGAAATCGCAAACATTTGCAGTCTAATTAGCTGCTGTTTTCTCGAGTTTTTATTGTAAAGTTTTTCCTCTTTTACATTTAAAACAGTAAAAGAATGGAGTAAAATGAGAGCAGAAAGAAGATAAGTGAGAATTGTTATATGCGTTCTCATATTCAGTTTACAAGAAGAAGTAGTGAAATTAGTTTTTTTCTCAAGTACACACACATCCCTATTTAAATGTGTTGTTTTTCTTCTTCTTCTTCTTAAGAAAATAAGTCTTTATTCATTTTATACATTTTAAGTGAGAATGGAGTGTTTTCTAAGGCTTGAAAATAATCTGTAATGTAGTTAGGTAAATGAAACATTCAAGTGTGAAAAATTCCTTGAAGTGGACACTAAAAAAAGTGTTATTATTACTTTGGTAGATTAGCAAGTGGGGGTAGCTTAAGCCAAGCAAAGCAAAATTTTCTTGATTACTTTATCTTTCTTTCTTTTTTTTGGGCCAACATTGCCTACAACACTGTTAACAATCAGCTTAACATTATAATTATATGATGTTTTCTTATGGTTTTCTTTGATATATTCAATTTTTTTGTTTTATATTTATTATAAATATAAAAAATTATAAATATAATATAATATTTATATTTATTATAAATATAAAACGAAAAAATTGAATATATCAAAGAAAACCATAAGAAAACATCACATAATTATAATGGAAATCTTAACTGACATAAGTGTTGTGAGACCAGTCATGTTAGGTGTTTTGTCCTCCTTTACGTAGTAACTTCGACTATTTCATCTTTTTAAGGTGGCTCACTCACTAGGTGTTTATTTTGTTTTTGTGTTCCTCCTTGGACGTCCAGCAGTGGCTAATGCTGTGCTCCGTAGACGTTTTTATGTAAAACTTGGGGGCAAAAACGTCAAGCGAACGTTTTTTTTTTTAGAAAAGACATTATGAAGAAATTCAAATTGTTTTCAAAACTAGAATGGTAAAAGAGATTGTTAAAAGTTTTTTCATGGCAATATCTTAAAAAGTAAAAACATTTTTCTAATAGTTGAGTTTGTAAATGACCTGTTTTATGGTTTTCTCATTTGACATTTCATGAAAAATTATTTTTTTGCTCTTTACAAACTTGTCATAAAAAGTTTATTTTTTAAAATATATATCGTCATGAAAAAACTTTCAACATTATAACCAGCTATTCTAGTTTCTAAAACACTTTTGATTTTTTTTAGTAATGTTTCTCCTGAAAATCGTTCGCTTGAAAAATGTGAATTTTCTCATTTGACAGCTACGCAGACATGCCGTGGCGCCATCTTGGAGGGCAAAAACAAAATAAATATTTACAAAGCCACATTTAGAGGAAAACCAAGATAAAAATGAGCTAAGAGCTCTTCCTATGAAAAAAAATTCAGGATTTTTAAATTTTGATTTTTGTCCACCGTGGAATTTTATTGGTTGTTGTCAATGGAAAAACTTTTCCCATTAAAAATAACATTAGCTTATTCTTTTTTGTTACTTTGCATTAGGAAAATATAGGTAAAGTTTATTCATGTTAAAAGATGGGGCCAGGTTAATAATATACTTTAAACAAGCAATATAGTACATTTCAGATTTTTGAAAGTGTTTTAAACATGTCCATGATGAAATGCTTTTAAGATAAGATATCTGACGTCAAAAAATGTGACGTGCCTAGTGTGATACAAAATCGATTTTGACATTTTTATTTGAGAGAGAGAATATAAAAGAAGATAGATTTTTTGTCTTCTTTTTACTATTTTAACCGATTGTTTTACGGCTAATCGATTGAAAGTTTTTTTTTTTTGTATTTTCTGTTTTGTAATTTTGATAAAAATGTCACATTTTTAATGGGAAACTATTATCAAGATTACAAAATAGAAAATAAAAAAAATGCATAGTTAAATAACCAAGGTTATAGTTAACTGCATACAAGCTAGAAGTGGTAGGCCTATTGTTTGTGTTTCTATTTTTCAAACACCTGTGGTTAAATGACCTCCTGTTTTAAATACTCATGTATTTTGTGAAAAAAATCATTCATTGTTCAGTCATAAATTGGGTGTTCTCAGTATTCGCCATTTTGTTTGTAGGCTAAATTTGTTTGAACACAACAAGTGACGTATTTACAGGCCTGGCGTTAAGGCAAGGCAAGCGAGGCAGCAACCGCCTTGGGCCCCGTGCTTTCAGGAGCCCCACGCTGCTGACTAAACATTTTTTTCCCCGGCCTCGGTCCTCGCATACTTTAGGGCTGGCCATGTGTATTTAACCCACACTTTGTCAATGCAGTTGAGTTAACTCTATTGTTCAGAAATGTAACCTTGGTTAAATGTAACCGTATTTGTGTTTCCACTAGAAAATTTAACTGTGGTTAACATTTTAATGGCAGTTAATTTTTGTAGTGGAAACGTCAATATTAATCGGATCGTTAGATTGTTAGATCATGCGTAAATAAATTTCAACTAGAAAATCTTAATCATCTTTACACACACAAAAAAATTAAAAATGGTCCTGAATTTTTTTTAGTTTTCCGGATGGGCAGACAAAGTAAATTACACATTAGGCTTAAAATAGAAATTGATCAGTTTGTATTAATCATACTTGAAAGGTTTTCTTCGGCTTTGGTTGTCAACTCTTTTTTTTTTTTTTGCATTTTATTATTTACCTAGCTCGGAGGGAAACAATAAAATTTCTGTATGTAAAATACGGAATTATGTTTTCAGAAGAAAGAAAAAAATTCTTATAAAATTTTTTTTTTTGATATTTTTCATCCTTTTTTATTCAGATGAAGAGGTTCGAGAAGTGAATGAGGAATCTGAACGTAGAGCTGAACAGGAATTCGATTTGAAGGCATTTGTTGCAAGGTAAGACAGAAAAAAAAAAATTCAATTTTATCTTCTTTTTTTTTTGGCTCGCGTGAGAAAATAATGAAAAATGTACGAGAAATTCTTCCATATAATATGTAGCTAGCGAATTATAATTGAAATGCAAATATTATCTTGGGATGGAAACATGCGATCAATTCTGGCGTGCCAATTCTAGATTGTTTATCCTGGCTTGTATATCAAAATAGCCAGAGACGTTTCAAGCCATCTTTGTATATATTTTTTTGCACAGCTTTTTTTATTTACTTATTTAATTACTCATCAAAGGGTAGAGGAAGGCCCAAACAAGCTTGGAATGTGGTGGTAAAATCGTACATCTTCTTTCAGTTCAACACGAAAATTGAAGCGAATATCTGGCCTAGCAGAAAATGAATCATTCAAGCTACTGTATGATTAAAAAAAACAATAAAAGTTGAATTGAATTAACAAAAGTCACCACATGCCCGATTAATTCTGTCATTGACAAGTCAGAATTGATCGTATGTACCAGGCTTTATGTGAAAAGCACGATCTTTTCATCTCACGATGAGGTTGACTCCAGGTTTTATTTTTCAACTTAATTTGGAGCAAACTGCAAACTTCAAACTGTTGCTCAGTAATTCTTGAAAACAGGTCACATACAACTATCAATGTGGAAGAAAGGACCTACAATTATTATTGTCTATGGTCAGGTTTGCTTTTTTTTAGGCTTGGCAGTTTTATGAAATAAGCTTGTGGGCTTTATAGGCCTCTTGTTTTGGCCTTGTGAACTTTATGGCTGGGCTCAATATAAAGCTTTGTGAATTGAGGAGTTATTTTTTTTTAGCTCTAAAGGTGACATCACATTGCTCAATATTTGTCTTAGAGTCGTGCAACGCAGCACAACAAGACTTACAACATGTTTGGGCGTGTTGTGGAGAATAGTGCAGAGTTCTATTTTATACTGTTGCCATCAATAGAAAGACTGTTTATAAAGGTTGGGGGGTGGTGTTGTAATGTGAAAATGATTCTACTAGTAAACCCGTCGTGCAACTTTAACGAAATTAAAATGACAGTTAAAGAATTGGATACTGAACTGTAAGTAAGGGCTACCATAGAGAATATATAGTACATTAGGAGTCTCCCAGCTATAGTCAGTGTTTGTTGAAGGAGGTATTCTCAACATCCAGCTATTTGTTATAGCTGTGACTCCGTCTATGGCGTCAGTCACTATTATACATAGTGTTTAGACGCCATATTAGGTGACCATTTTTATTTAAAAGAAAACCACAGAATGTGCTTCATTATTTTTCTGTCAACGAGGTATATTAATACCACCTTTGCAAAGCACAGTAGGTTGTACTTTTTGTAATGAAAACGTATGCGGACGTTTTTATTTTACGTTTTTAATGACTTTGGCCATTTTTCCGAGACTTTTGTGTAATTTTTTTCCAGGTTATGTGTGTGTGTACATTTTGAAATCTTTAATTTTGGTGTGTACCTTTTGTAGAAATTTGTTTTGTGTATAAGCGCAATTGAGATCCCTCCTACTCCTATGAATATAATATAGATCTAGTAGATTTGTTGTGGATGTAAAATGTGACTAATATGCAGATTAGTAATGAGTCTCATAATTATAACAAATTACACGTGAAATTGTTAAGTACAATTTAGTGTGAACTCAGGTTTTGCAACATTGTGCAACAAATCATTAAGGAATTTAAATCTACCTTAACTTCTTAAGATGAAAATTTTCTACTGAGTCAGATGAAAAACAAAGATAACATTGACTAGAAGGGTCGCCCAATCACGTAAGGGTATTTTTTATGTTGATATCTTTCAAAATAAGCATTTTGTGTGAGTTTGAAAAAAATGACCAAACTTTAAACAGGCGATATTTTTTGTTTTAATATTTGTTTATAAAAAGTTTATTTTGAAAGATATCAACGTAAAAAATGACCATTAAGTGATTGAGCTACCTTTCTAATTTCTAAATTACTTTTTAGTTTCTCTGAATTTTGTTTCTGGAAAACAGAATAAAATCAAAGTGTTCAGAAAAAAAAAGAGTTAAGTTCTACAGACAAGATTAAAAACGCTGTCATAATGAGCCCCTTTATACCTAGTACACACACCTGATAATTTAAATGCATTTAAATAATAAACGTGTTCTATAGAGCCCCGTGAAGGACAAACAAACTATGTCGAATTCAATTTATTCAGTTAATAATCTGAAAATATTGAGTTAATACTTAAGTATAATTTATTAAACTATTGACATTAAAATATTGATTTAGTATTTTTCAATTTAAAATATTAATATAATAAATTCAATTTTTATTTGGTTTTCATGTCCTTAACTGGATTCCGTATAATTCACCTAAACACATTTAATTTGAATTCATTTAACTCATGCGTGTACAAGGTATTACTGTCAAAGTTGCGTTCAGAAAGTTTGAAATATATATTAAATTGTATGTAGTTAATGTCATTAACTTAATGATGGTTGATTAAGACTGATGAGGATTGGCGAGAGTGAGAGGGAGAGAGAGACAAGATTTAATAAAGGGGAGAGGGAGAGGGGGAGGGGGAAGGGGCAACTCTTTGCTGACTTAGGTCTACTTGCTGTCCAATGATATTAATGAAATGTTCTTCCTTTTTTTTTACCCAAACTCCTTCGTTCAATGACTTTTTGTGCCTTCAAGGGTATTATTATTCGATAATCTTATGTTTCCAGGGGGAAATGTATTCTAGCATACAATAATGAGTGTTGTTAGAATTGGATTCCCTTTGTGTTGTAATATCTTCACAGCAGTAACAACAACAACAACAACATCCAACACAAGCAAATCTCCCATCTTGTTGCATGCATTTCTGTATCTGTAATCATTTAACTAGATTTCTTCTACTCTACTTGACGTTTTTTTTTTAGAAACAATACGATTTTGTTGGCAGTGAAGCGAATTTCATTAGATACTTAAAGTTTATAATTGTTTTTTGTATCGCATTCATTTGAACGAACCAATGAGTTTACAAGTCGCAATAGTCAAGGAATCTTTCAAATTGATAAATTCAGTTACTCTCAATAGTCACCTTTTTTGTTTTATCACATTTTGTCACCACCAAAATTCAAATTAAACGTAGCCACGTTTTCTACATTCCCTAGGTGTTTTGGGCATATTCTATACATTGCCTAAAACGATATTAATTATGCTGATTTCCTAGCAGAAATGGTGGCAGTGTACATTATCTAGTAATTTTACAAAATGGCTGGTTTATTCAGTTTGACACTTACACATGTACCAATAAATTTCTAATGAATCTTTTTAAAGGTTAGGTCACACTTCTCGAAAAATTGTAGTACAATGGTGTACATTTGTTGGTTGTATGTCGTCACAAAAATTCAAATTAAACATGGTTACCTTTTTTTACATTGGCTAGGTGTTTAGGGCATTCTATACATTGATTAAAACGATATTAAACATGTTAATTTACTACCAGAAGTGGTGGTGCACAATTGTACAAAATGACCGGTTTCTTCACGTTATTTAACAAATAACTAATTTCTTCTCGTAAAGCATTTTTTTTTTATTATTAGTGTAATTCGGATTTTTATGCAATATCAAGCAAACGTTTCTCAATCTGTGGCCCAAGAGCCAATTGTGAGGTAGCAATCTTGTTTAGATCAACTAACAATTATGAGGTTTCAATCAAAAACACTGGTTAGAGGCTAGAACTCTAGTCGACAACACTATCCGTGCCCTAGTTGTTATTATTATTATTATTATTATTATTATTATTATTATTATTATTATTATTATTATTATTATTATTATTTTTATTTTTAAAATAGGCATGTTTAGGATTTAGGGATATTGATATTAAATATTAGTGGACCAACTCGGCGACAGACTCCAGCTCGCGGGCTGTAGTTTGGAGATGTCTGTTTTTTTTTTCTGCTTGGTTTTTGACGGGCTAATTTACCAGCGATCACCTTAAACTTCGAAGTATCCCTTCCCTAATATACTTAGAATTATTGCATAAAATGTTTCTGTATCTCTCTTCTCTTTGAAACACAATACAACAATATACATTATTTTATTGGGTTATTGCAATTGCAATTTTTTCTTTATAGGAATTAAGAAAATTAAATTTACTGAGCTTTTTTTTTATTCAATATACATACACATACAGTATATATATAGGGCCTACAGTAAAAATACAGAAGAAGAAAAAAAACAGTTTGAAATACAAATAATTTATTTTAAAGCCATGGGATTTGTTGTTGCGATCTACTTGTAATGTCTAAGTAAATCCTATGGTAGTTTAGAAAATTGGAGATGCTTTTTACATTCTATTTCAGGCTCAGATCATCTGTCTACTATATTTGAAATACTTTCTTCAAAGGAGTCATTAGAACAAATCCATTTGGGCGCGCTCCTCCTTTCCTATACGTTGATTTTTATTTATATATGGTGTTTCTAGTTCTATTTAAACAGGAAGCTGGAAATGTGCAGAGCATACATGTACAGTAGAAGGCAGCTATTTGCTTCATTTGTAAAACTAGAAATTTACACCAATTATTTATATATGCTGTGACGTTATCTTGAGACCTGAACTCATTAAGTTAAAGACTTGGGCTTGATCAGTTTAATGGGGCTTTAGCTTTATAGCTCTGTGATGTGTATATATATGTGGACTTCATGGAGCTTTTGAAGAATTCAAAATGGGTGGTGGTGGTGGTGGTGGTCGTCGTCGTCGTCGTCTTAGTGGTGATGATGGTGGCTTTCTCCTCAATTTCTATATTCTTAGTTGTGAGCCACTGATTTATGACGTTTGTAGCCTATGCTACTTTTATTTTTTTGCGACAGATGTTAAAAGTGGTCAACTAAAACCAGGCTCGGTGCAAGGGTTTTATGCGCCATAGGCGAGACTTAAAATTTGCGCCCCAGTTTTATTCTGTAGTGTTTGGCACACAGACACACACACACACACCCGACTTTTCGATGATAAAATGAAGTCGAAGGTGGCGGGGCTGTTGTCGCAATGTATTTTCTATGGGGAGGACGGCAACCTTGACACACTGGCAGGCGACTTTAACTGTGTGCCAAGGTTGACGTCTTTCTTTTGCTTCTGGCGTTTTCTCGTTGAAATCTTTCAAATGTCGTGTTTGTGCCAAGGCCCTTAAACCCGACGAAGGTGACGTATACTAAGTCACAAAAATGCGATTATTATAACAGTGGCAAATTTTTTCTTCATTCATTTAAAATGCTGAAAGCAGTTTTTCATCGATGCTATTTGCCATTCTATTTTTAAATATATTATCATCTCCAACCACATTTTTTATTTATAAAACTTTTTTCTTGTTCTTCACGCGTTTAAAAATAAAAGAAATTTTTGCATCGTTCCCCTTGGATAATAGAAACATGACGTCAAAAAAAAAGGAACCACCCTCAAACTCTTCTTTTTATGTTTGTGTGAAGAAAACGATAGAATTGTGTCCAATTTATGCAAAAAATATCCATATTTCACTTTCATTGCTTTTTCGCATTACCATAGACACAGACAGCCATCTGAAATTATATTAGATCAAGAAAAATTGCTTGACACATACATACACACATACAAATAAATTTATACTAAACCAGAAGATATCTTTTTTTGTCAGTTTTCGGGTTTTTTTTTCTCTCTCTCTCTTTCTCTCTCTCTCTGCTTATTTATCTTTTTTTCTGTATTTTATTGTTTGTTATCAAGAAAGTGTTGGTCCATATTCAATTGAAGTTCTATTTGATAATTGATTTTTATCGTAGTTAGCACTGATTTATGTGGGTTCACTATCCAGGTGTCTCTTCTGAAAAGAAACCTTTTTTTTTTCTTTTCTGAAAGTTTAACAGTTTGCGAAAAAGTACATTAAAGGTAAACGGAGCAGATCAATGGCAAAAAAAAATGCCAAAACAAAAGTAAAAGTGGTAGGGCAAAAGAATAAAAGGCAAAGTAAATATAATAGGAGGCGGGGTAAATAACAATGGACAAGGAAAAGATAAAAGTTGCAGGGCAAAGGTAAAAGATGCAAAGGAAAAACAAAGCTGCAAGAGTAAGTTAAAGGGGCCAGCCAGGGAAATGTAAAAGGGGGCAAGGCTAATGAAATAGGGACTGGGCAAATTAAAAAGAGCATTTCTAACATGAAAATCGTGACTCAAAACACACCCAAACTACAACAAAAACAATTGTGTGGACTGATTTAAATAATCGAACTAGTTATCTTAAGTTGACTTCACTTGGAGGCCTGTATTATCACACTATTGTAGCTCAGAACAGGCTGGCAGAAGACCAGTCATGTCACACTATTCATCTGTCCTCTTGTTTTTTGTATTATTTAGGTCAAGAAAGAGAGATGAATGTTTTTAAATTGTCTTTTTTATGCTGAGAACTATCTTTTATTTAAAAAAATAAGTATTATTTCCATGTTCTGAAAAAAAAATGTGCAATTTATGTCAGTCATTGTCATACTTTATGCAGTTTAAGGCTATCTATATATGTAGCTCTATAGCTATACTGCGTACTGTATGTACAATTGTACATGTCTGTGTTGCAATGAATTTTTTTTTTGCGGTAACACGCTATTTTTACGACACAGATATCCATGAATTTCCATTAAACTTCCATGTGATGTGTGCGGTTACTATTGGCATTTTGTGTAAGATGTGTCTTATGTCTGTAGAAAGGGTGGTGGGATACCCCACTACTATAATGTTAAGGTGGCTTGGAAGGTCAATTGTGGACATATAATTGTGGATATATGTTCAGGAATGAGGAACTCTTTGAGAAAAGTTATTGATGCTCGTAAATCAGTCTTTAATGGACTGTGTTCAAATTAATTAGCAATTTAGGACGATAGGAAGAAAAAAAAGAAGAGTAGGGAGGTTGGAGAAATGTTTTCAGGGGAAATTTCGTCCAACATTATCTTTTAAGTCAAGCTGTTCCTTTGAGGGGTTGGATCTTCTTAAAAGATGTTGGAGGTATAATCAACGGTTATATTTTTACTGGTAACAATTTTAAGGGCTATGTTGGAGGGAAGGAAGTCACTTTGAACGGAAATGGAGGAAAGATCAGACTGTGTGTGTGGTCATCGTATATATATATATATATATATATATATATATATATATATATATATATATATATATATATATATATATATATATATATATATATATATATATATATATATATATATATATATATATTTGTGTGTCGTCGTCTTCCATTGTTAACTTTTTAGTGATTGAGTTCCTCAAATAAAGTATATTCTTAACCGGATTTTCAGTAGAATGGAGTGTTATAGTCATTGCACACAATTTAGTTACAAAGTAAAAAGAAGGTCTGGACACACAATTTGAGAGAAAACATTCATTCCATTGGCATTTTTATTCATTGCCAGTTTTTTTTTTCTTATTTTTTTGGGAATGTTCAATTCGATTTTTTTTTTCTTGGTCTGTTTCTTGAGGGGTGGTGGTGGTGGTGGTGTTATCCATAGGGGAGAACCTTAATATAAGAGAAAAATATATTGTTCCTTGACCATTTCAAAAAACATGACTTCATTTAGTAGATTTGATTTTTTTTTTGTTGTTTTGGACTTTCGAGACACGTTTCACTTGGAATTATATCACCCGTAAAAATAAATTCAGTAAAGTGACTAAGGGCATTTTTTTCTTCTTCTTCTTCTGGAACACTAAATTTTCGTCGATCAAGAAGAAGGAGTTTTGATCGCGGAAAGAATTTTAAAACAGTACTAATATTACATTGTTATTGCCATTGCCTTTATGTCTGTGGTAATGAAGAGTTCATTTACTTTTTGGCACTATCACGAATTTAGAATGCCACAAAACATCTGTCATAACTTCATAAGCACAGACATACTGTATTTAAAGTAGTAAATACCTTTGGCATACTAAGACCTAAATTCAACAAGGAAGCTTGACACTTTGAATCCTCCGAGCAAGGTTTCAACATAGAAAGAAAAATTATTTATGAAGAAAAAAAATGTTTGCTATAGAGTTCTGATGTTTCAAGATAATGTTCAACTGTTAAGATTAAAACTTGAATTTGGATCGAAAGGCCTGGTTCCACTTGGTTACTAGTCACTAGTTATATGTGGCTAAATTTTACAAATCATGTCACAAGTCACAGGATCTTGTGACTATTTTCTTGAAGTAGACCTCTTGTCTTTTTTTTTATTCACAAGTCTGCAGTGACTAGCCAATGTGCGGTTAGATAACATGATAGGTAAAGACAAGTATCATCATTGAAGAGCACCTGATGAATTATTGAATGAGTGTAATTATTGATGGTTGACGTTCAAGTGCTAAGATTTCATCTTTAATTTGGATCTAAGGATCTGGTTCCATTTGGTCAATTAGTCGCTTTCAAAATAGTCATGTGTGACTAGTTTTATTCAAGTCATAATATCCCAAATAGGTTGTGACCATTTTATGACTAGAATGCGACTTGTTCTTGAGGTAGATTTTCGTCCTACTTCTATTTACTAGTCTGCAGTGATTAACCAAGGAATAGTCTTCTTGCTGGCTGTAATTGCTGATTGGCTAGTATTTTCTTAATTGTCACAGCAAGACTACTTGTATGTTTAACATAGAATTCTGCTGTAAGTTGGCTTCTAGTATGTACTACTATATGTACTACACTGGTTACACATGACTATTTTGCAGTGACTAACAACTAACTGGAAGCAGGCCTTTAATGCCTTATGTATGAAAAGGAAAACGTGGCACTTTGAACAAATTCAACCCTCTAAGCCAGTACAATTACAATTAGTACTCTGCTAGCAGCCAAATAGGCCTGTGGCAGAAGGACATAAAAGTCCACATGCAGCATTAAGCATTGTCAAGCACATATATAAAAACAAAATGAATATACAATTGTCAATCCCACAAAACAAAATTATCCCCATTTACCATTGCCTCAGGAAGAGTTCCATTGTCTTATAACTCTAGGAAAAAAAAGACCAGTAATATGAATCTGTACTAGCAAAAATCTCCCTAATTTTTCTAGAGTGGTCAGCCCTGCCCATGTATATGAATATAACTGGACTGTGGTTTAGGACAATCACCACGTGTAATTTTCCCAAACAATTTCAAGCTTAACTCAGCCCTGTGATGTGCCAAACTATGCCATTGTAGCACTGACAGCATCTCAGTGACACTATGTGTAAATTTGTGCCTGCCACAAGCAATAAAAAAGTCTGGATTCTATGTTGGAAGCCCTTGGTCAGAGGGTTTAAGTTGAAAGTTCACGTGGTAAGTTTCTATGTTGAAATAATGTACTTGAATGTAAGGCATGTTTTATTCAGCTGTGTTGCAGTTCAGAAATAAATTGAAAACGAGTATAAAAATCAATGATTATCTTTGCGGACACATTTTGTCCTATTATCTAAATTAGATTTTTCATTAGAGAGAGAGAGAGAGAGAGAGAGAGAGAGAGAAAGCCCATAAGCTTAATTAATGACTGCACAGACTTTTTGTCATGTGAATTTCTACTCATTACAGAGAGAACAGAACACTCATTGAATTTGTACATTTGTAACAATCGTATTTCGAGCCAATAATATGAATTCCACTTTAATGAAATTTTAGGGTTTTTTTTTATTTTGAAGTTTTAATTTACATTAAATAAGAAATATTTTATGTTTTTTTCCAATTGGTTTGTGATTTATTTTCTAATTTTTTTTGTGTGTGTTTCTTTCTTTTTACTAAAATTTGAGTGACATTTTCGTTCTTGTTAAATAAATGACGTGTCACTCACTGTGTCAAGTTCTTACACTGAGAAACAGTTTCTTTGGAATTTGCCACAAATGTTGTACATCTTTTGACATTAATGAAAAATTCCAAAATGGTGGGTTGGTTGGTTGGTTTTTTTTTCTTTCTTCTTTAGTCATTTTCTTTCTTTTTAAACATCCTCCTTTTATGTAATAGATTCTCAAATTGTAATAGAAAAAGTCATATAATATATGCATGTACATTCCCTGACCAAATTATTAAACTTGCATAGGATATTTGTTCATTTCTATCATTTTTTTTTGCAATCATGCATGATATTTATGTGAATTACTTATTATAACAGTATTTGAACAACACTCGAATTGCACATGGCTGCTTCTTTAACATAGAAAGTTACTAAACACATTCTTTTTTCTTAAAGCAACCTCCAGTTTATTGCAAAATAGCGGATGTTCAAGAGGTTTACTGTTTTCTATTTTTTTAGGTAATTTGATTGCCTCGATTATTATTTAAACAAAAAAAAAAGAATTGTATGAATTTTGTTTTGAATGGTAGTTTATATGAAAAGTCTTAATGCACTACCACCAAAATCTGAAAACAAAATCGTCATATTTTTTACCACTTTCCGAATGGGAAGAATTCGGAACTTAATTTCACAAACAGAGTTCTCACAACGTACCCAGTATTGATACAGTAATACCTTCGACACACATACACAGTTAAATGCATTTAAATATTAAACACGTTCTAAAGTGCCCTGTGAAAGACAAACTGACAATACAGTATGTCGTATTCCATTTATTCAGTTAATAATCTGAAGATATTGAGTTAATACTTAAATATAATAATATAAACTATTGACAAAATATTGATTTAGTATTTAAATTTAAAATATTAATAATAAAGTCAATTTTTATTTGGGTTCATGTCCTTAACTGAATTCCGTATAATTCACTTAAACACATTTAATTTGAATTCGCTCATATTTGCTGAATAGCTCATATGTGTACAAGGTACAAGGTATAAGGGTATCTATAAACTATCAGGTCATTTTTTGATGGAAAAACCATGATCTCAGTGTGAACGCCGACTTTCTAACTATATTGGATTTCAATTGAAAATCTCTAGTGCGATATTTGACCACGGTCAACCCGAACCTGGCTTGACTGTATAAGTGTGAATCAACCCTAATACCTTGTACACACATGAGTTAAATGAATTCAAATTAATTGTGTTTTGGTGAATTATACGGAATCCAGTTAAGGACATGAACCAAATAAAAATTAGCTTTATTATTAATATTTTAAATTGAAATACTAAATCAATATTTTGTCAATAGTTTCTATATTATATTTAAGTATTAACTCAATATTTTGGAGATTATTAACTGAATAAATTGAAGTCGATATATTGTTTGTTTATTATTTAAATGTATTTAAATTATCAGGTGTTTACTAGGTATAAATTGTTAAAATGTTTAAAATAAATTTAATACAGAATAATAAATGAAAAAATGCAAGTGAGTCTAATAATTTGGCCAGGGACTGTAATAATGTTGTCCATATCTTCTTCTGTTCACTGGATTGTAACTTCTATTCTCATCTGTCAGCTCTTTTTAAACTTTTTTTTCTTTTTCTTCACGTCTAAGTTTTCTAGTCTCTTATATATGTCTGTGACATTCTTTTTCTTTGTCACCTTCTTGTTCTCATCTAGGTTTTTTTTTTCTTCCTTTTCTCCAAAAAAGGAAAAATTTTAATCGATTTTTTTATTTTTGTATATATTTTAATCCAAGCTGCCTTCTCTCATCTTTTTACAATTTTACTGTTGCTATTAATGCCATTTCACTGTGACGAAATTAGTTTTCATGTTCATCAAATGGATGAAAGATAAAAAAAATCCAATCTCGATTTTTCATGTTACCAACTCCTCCCCCTCCCTCTTATTTCTGTCTTTTTCTCTCTCTCTCTCTCTCTCTCTCTCTCTCTCTCTCTCTCTCTCTCTCTCTCTCTCTCTCTCTCTCTCTGGAGTATACAATATACTGTCTATTTTGTACAAAAAAGAAAAGGTATTCATATTTTTGAATATACTATTATTGTA
This sequence comes from Brachycybe producta, assembly GCA_036925085.1. Lineage (NCBI taxonomy): Eukaryota > Metazoa > Arthropoda > Diplopoda > Playtdesmida > Andrognathidae > Brachycybe > Brachycybe producta. The sequence continues at coordinate 1,329,160 of JAUPFP010000023.1, read as the reverse complement.
GAATGGGTGATGTGACTTGCTATTAAATATTTTTGTGTGAATGTTGCACTGTATATTTTTAAATGACATTCTGATCAGTCAACTTCATAAATAAGATTTTTTTGCATAAGAACATTGTTCTTAAAATACAAAATACAGAATGTGATGAAATGAAGATATTAACTGTTATCATTTAGTAGAGTTACCTCGATGTTAAAATGAAGCTTGTGACGTCAGAGGGGTTGACAAAACAATTAAGCTTGTGTCATTTTGTCTCATTAAAAAGGGGGTAATAACAATAGAATACAAAATAACCCTTTTGTTGAGAACGGTTTGCTATTATCTCTTTTCTATCAGACTAAAGGACTAAATATTAAATTTTGTTTTTTTAAAAAAAAAGTTCTGAAAACCCGTAATCTGTAAACTGTGTCCATTTGATTTGAAAAAAAGCTTAACTATGGGAAAATTGCTTTTATTAATTTACTAATAAGTTGCACTTATCATTGCTCCACCTTGTAATTTTCAAAACGCAGATTTTTATTTTTTTAAAAAAAGTTTTTACTTGATATTTTTTGGTTGAAGCAAATGCTTTGCTCGTGATTTGTGTAGGTTCGTTATCGATTTTTTTCTTTCTTTACAAATTAATCTGTTTGATGCCATGAAAATGATAGATCGATATAAAGTCTCTTATGATAGAACTTTTCTCTATATGTAAAGTAATTAGTATTTCAGGTTGAATCTTCTCATACTCATTCATTATTGTGTATGTGGGTGGAGGAAGGTCGGTATATATATGATGTGAATTGGCATGTTTTTAAAGTGATTTTTCTCTAATGACAATCTTGAATATAACGTGCATATTCATCCTCTCTCAATAGGAGATTCTTTTATAAGAGAGACAAAAAAATGAAAACCTTTGTTTGGTGTCAAGGACTACTATTATTATCATTATATGAACCTATAAGAGATGAGACACCATCTGATAAAAACAAACAGGACTTCTAGTCCAGAAAACTTGAACGATTGGAGAGAGAGAGAGAGAGAGAGAGAGAGAGAGAGAGAGAGAGAGAGAGAGAGAAAGGATGGAAGGGGTTAATGTTAACTTTTAATGGTCGAATGGAATTAATGGTCTTAGAGATTACTTTTACAATTTAAAGTCCTGAAGGTCCTCTCTATCTATCTTTCTCTACTAGTTTTATGACATGGACTTTGTCCACTATTTTCATCTTCACTAAAAAAAATTGCCTCTTTTGAGCTTTAACACCCAATGGCTTGTTAATTCCTATTAATATCCTGATGATAATGCTGCTGCTGATGATGATGATCATCATCATCATCATCAGCATAATATCTTTTCTTCCATTTATCAATGGCGTACTTTTAGGGTGTTTGGTTCCTAGTGTTGAGAGGATCATATAATTTACTAAGGAATTTTTGAAGAGGCTTTACTGACATTGTGAGATCAACGCCTAATTATGTGTGGAAAAAGTCCAGGCGTTAGAAATTCTTGTCATTTTCAGTATATTTTTTGAGAGGATAAGTTTTAAATTATATAAAGATGACAGGAATTACTTCATGCAACTGGACATTTCTGAACAGAACAGCTAATTCACATAGAATTTAACATTTTAGGTGTTTCATAACTAAATTTGTTGTAAAGAACAAAACTAAGCATATAATTTTAAAATTTATAAGACATTTTTGAAATTCTAATGAACTTTTAAAAAAGATGCTTCTGAAATGAATAAATAGTTTGAGCATTTTTTTTTTGCTTTTGCTCATATTTTTTGCGCCCCTTTTTAGGGGCGCAAAATGCTGATGTTTTTCTGATTTTACTTGCAGTAAAATAAATAATAATGGCTATTGCTTTTAAATCTCATGAGCATTATTTATTTTCTCGGGTTATTTTTATTGTTGATTGGGCAACTTCAAAGTCACAATACGTTTTTTTTTTGGCAGTTGCAGTGATATGAGTCTGATTGAATAATTTATAACAAAAGGCTATTTTTACCACCAATGAAATTATTTTGTGTGCAAAATATCTATTTTGGAACATAGTTTTCTCGGTTTTGGTGTTTAACGTTGTTGTAAATATTAATAGAATTATTTTTATGCCCTAAGACTTAGGTCCAAATTCAAGAAGAAAACTCAGCGCTTTGAACTTCAATTTGAAATCTTTTTTTTTTATTGATTACTAGGCCTCGAATTTTTATGCAATATCAAAGCAAATGTTTCTCAATTTGGTGGTCCAAGTGCTAGTAATCATCATCATTAGTGCAACTGCAATTGTTTCTAATAAAAAAAGGCGGTTTAGGGCTAGTTGTGTGGTTACTGTCAGTTGTAAACTAGAGTTCTAGCCTCTAACCAGTGTTTTTGATTTAAACAAAACATAGTTGATCTAAAATTGTTACTTCAATAATTGGCTCTTGGGCCACAGATTGCTTATAATATTGCTTACTTTTTGAAAAGAGTTTCAAAGTGCAAGAGTTTCTTCTTGAATGCGGGCCTCGAGTTGCTGTCAAAATCTGTTTTTGTACAAGGTGAAGTTAATTAATTACTTGGGGTACCATTTATGAACATTGTTTCTAAGATATTCTATAGTATTCAATGCTGCTATTCATGTCACTTTGATCTAATTACATTTTCCTGCTTGGAAAACACTATTTAGTTTCTACCTTGAAATTTCATCTGTTTTGTTGGCATTTGTTGCTTTATATCATCACTAGTTTTGGGGGGATTTTTTTCTCCTTGTAATCTTTGATAAAAGGGAAGTTCTGTTTCCAGGAAACAATTTCCTTTTTTTATTATAGTATTATTTGTGATTTCGGAAATGATGTGTTTTTTTTTTCTAGAAAGGAAAATGTGGTTCTAAAGATAGACTTTTTTTTTTACAATTGACAACGGTTTATTCTTAGATGAACTTTTTCTTATCACTTTAGGCGCTTTTATTAAGTTTGTTTTTCTTTGACGCTACTTAATTGCTAATTACATATTTTATTAACAATCTTAAAAAAAAGTTTTAATTTTTCTTGAAATTGTAGTATCACTTTTTTTTTTCTTTGAAGGTTATTGAATGGAAAATAAAGAAGGGAATGTTCAAACGTTTTCTATTCTTTTTCCATACCTTTTTTAAAGCTATATTTGGTTGCCTGGGCAACACACCGTTAAAGATGTAATATGGCATCATAGGTCTAAATATAATATTCTAGTAGACAGGGTGGCGCAAAAGTAATCGTCGCATTTTATTTGTAACTTTTTTTTTGTTTTCGAATTTTTTGTTTTTCTTTTTTTGTGTGGCTGAATGAATGAATATATATTTATTTTGATTTTGTCCTTCTGTCCAGTGGCTAATGCTATTCTCCATAGACTTTTTTTTTGCAAAATTTGAACACAAAAAACGTCAAGCAAACGTTTTTTTTAAACGTTATGAAAAAGTTCAGATTGTTTTCAAAACTAGAATTGAGTAGAAGCTTATGCTAAAAGTTTTTTTATGGCAATGTCTTAAAAAATGACCCGGTTTTAGATTTTTCAATTGATATTAATTTCAATAAAAACTATTTTCGCCTTTTTTAAACTTTCATAAAAAGTTTATTTTGAAAGACATCATCATGACATTTTTTTTAACATTATCAGTTTATCACTAACTATTCTAGTTTTCAAAACTAGAGTAATAATGTATCTCCTGAATGTTTCTCCTGAAAAACGTCACTCGAAAAATATAAATTTTCTCAAAACCGCGAGTTTGAGAAGATATGGATGTGGATGAAAACCAAATTAATATCTATTAAGACACCTGAGAATAATAAAGTAGTGGAACTGCACTTTAAAAATTAATCATTCAATTATTCATACACAACAATACGGAGTTATTTACAACACAATACGGAGACAGTTAACGGCGAGTGAGCGGCTACAGAAGAATAATTGAGGAATTTCTTCTGTCAGAATTGCGACAAGAGAACGCCCAACTGTGGTTGCAACAAGGTAGTGGTGCCACGGCATTATACAGCCTGAAAGACAATGGAATTGTTAAGGAGAACATTTTTCCGAGGTGCTCCTTCTTAATTCACGATTTGATAATTTAACACATATGGCAGCCAAGATCACCATATTTGACAGCTCCCAATTGTTTTCGGGTATATGCAAAGTAGTAGTAACCTGATTTTTTTCGCACCAATTAAATGCCAACATTATTTTTTTAAAAAAAAAATCAGGCAAATCTCTGTCGAAATGTTTTTTGAAGTTATACAAAATGGCATCGTAAGAGCGCAAAATTTGCGAACGCGAGTGGAGGGGTGGCCATTTGTTAGACATTTTTATGAGTTATGTAAAAAAAAATATTAGAATCAAAATTATGTTTTTAACTTTGCAGATTGAATTTTTGTTGTTCGGTTGAGAAGTTATAAATAGGGCTCAGATTTTGATGCAATATCAACTGAAATGTTTCTCAATATGTGGCCCAAGTGCCAATTGTGAAGTAATAATCTCGTTTATATATATATATAAAAAAACTTGTTCTTTCTAACTAAAAAAAATAGTTAGAGGCTAGAACTCTAGTTGACAACTGATAGTAACCAGACATCTAGCCTCTCTAATCAGCCTTTTCTGATTAGAAAAAGCATAATTGCAGTTCTTCTAATGATGTTGTTGATGATGATGATTACTTCACAATTTGCACTTGGGCCACAAATTGAGAAACATTCTAGTTGATATTGCATCAAAATCCGAGCCCTAGTTATAAACAAACAAAATGTGATGATTACTTTTTCGCCACCTTGTATATATATATATATATATCTAGAGAGAGAGAGAGAGAGAGATAGAGAGAGAGAATATCTCATCCTGAGATGTTGGGATGTATGATGAAAAGAGAGAGAGAGAGAGAGAGAGAGAGAGAGAGAGAGAAGGGTGTGTGACACATTTATAAAAAGAAAAGAAGAGTTGATTGTATATAGTAATGGTGACCTCTTCACATATAAAAGGCAAGAAAAGTCGTTTGTCGTCAATAGTTTCGAAGGTGGGAGGAGGAGGAGGGGGTTGGTTGAGAGGATGGAAGGTTTATTCTTAGAATGTGGAATGCAAGTTGCCTTCAAGAGTATTACACTTGACCTCCTCTTCAATCACACGTTGAACTCTATCGGTCACAAAATGAAATTAATGTCGAGTTGAAGGAAGAGAGAGAGCGTTTTTGGGGGGCGGATGGATGGATATTGGTGGTATACTATGTAGTTATCATCACACTTTTTCTTCCCCTCCTTTCTCATCTTCCAAATATATCGGTATCATCATTTCTCAACACACATCTTCTCCTCCTCCTCCCCTCTTTTTCTATCTGAAATCTACTTTCTGACTTTTTTTTTCTTTTTCTTCTTATAATCTTCAGTTTGCCATCAGTGCCAAGTGGAGATAAAAGAATTGGATGTTGTATTTGTAGTTGGCTATTTGTTGGTCAGTTGAACGTGTTATGGTTGATACCTTGTTTCATTTCTTTTTCTCTCTCTCTCTCATACTTCAAATGTTACTTGTCAAAGTTTAAAATTAGTTGTTTTGTACAAATACCAGACAATGTGTGCAAAACTATCAATTTTGTGAATCTGAAGTTGAGCATTTAATAACATTTGAAGCTATGTGACACTACTGCCTAAAAAAACACGTGTCATCAACATAGAATTTCAAGGAGAAAAAATTAAGAAAAATGTCAGTGTTTTTATAAAAAAAAAAACTAGAAAGAATATTATTTATTTCTTGGCTATTTATGCATTAATTAAGATTTAGTTCTTTTGAATAGTCATGTTAAATTCTTAATTTTAAGTATAATAAAGCACCATTTTGTATTCAACCAATTTTTTATTAAAATATTTTTTTAAAAATTATACACAAATGGCTGATGTTTCGACTGCAATTGTAGTCATCTTCAGAGCCTATTTTAAAATATATATATTTTGTTTTAAAAATGGGTTAAACATAATTTGTATTTAGAATGACAGTAAGTTATAGCAAAAGGCTGCCAGTCCACTTAGAACTTACATGATAAAATGAATAACAATATAACAATGTACAAGGTTTTATATACAATTTTAAATTTTGATTGGTATGTATGATTTAAATTAAATTTGCATATTGAATTGAAAAGGTCTTCTGTATCTGACCTTTTATTGACAGCATTTGAATGTTTTTAAGTGTTTTTTTGTTCCTGAAACGCAGAAAATAACTCAAAGTGTTTAAAAATCAGCTGTTCACGAGATTGGCTATTTGGCATTAATCACGTTGCCTAAAATGCGTAGATTTAGTATATTAAATTTTGTGATTCAGCATTGCCTAGTATTTGTGTAGAAAAACCATTTTTCTCACTTTGGCTGTTAACATGGATATAAATTTCAAACACACAGTGATAAAATTTGATAAAGAACATCCCATATACATCCACCTTTTTGACTTTGATCCAACCCATCCCCCCCCCCCATGACTATTTCATTACATTTTATTTATATCCTTTTGAAATCTTCCGTAGGCCTACAGTATATACTGTATATGGAGGAATGTTTTTACTTTTTTTTGTTGTTGTTTTTTGCTTTATTTTTTTCCATTTAAAATATTTATATTTTTATAGTGCCTTTTGTTAACATGGATAAAAGCGCAGGTCCTGGGGAGGTGGTTTTTTTATTTTCAGTAACTATGAAATTTTTCTATACATTTTTTGTCTCATTTTTGTTGCAGGAAAAGGTTAAAAAAAGATCTTTGGTTCTTCTTCTTATTTGACTCCCACTTTAATTTAGATAGAGTGCTTCTGAATAAGAATATGCTTTTTTGCATTCGTTAATGGAGGTTTATGAAGTGATATTGTGTCTACTGCTTTTGACGTATTCGAACATACACACACAATGATGCGAAATTGTAAAAAATTAAACAATGCCATAAAATGAACCTGTGCCCCCATTATACACAACAGATAGAAATTTGTACCGTAGTTTTCTTTAGATGAGAAATATTTATTGATGTAAGCTATACTTGAAATTATATACTTAGTGTATGTATAGTGTTTATAGTTGCCGCACTGTAATTTGAAAGCTTTTGACGTCAGTGGGGTTGGATCAAAAACCTAGAATGGTGTCATTTTATCTGATAGAAACAGTTTTAAACAGTTTAAAACAAAAGGTTATTTTAAAAACTTTTGTTGTTATTCCTTTTCTAATCAGTAAAAATGATAATCTTTAGGATTTTGATGAAACACTGACGTCACAAACTCAAATTACAGTGTGGCAACTGTGTGTGTTGTATGTGATTTTGGCAATAGTAAAATTACTGAACCTAGATTTATTTTGCTTATCAGTAGTGATTTTTGGTCAAGTTTAAATTTTGTTAGAAACTAGAAAAGAAACGGGAATTATTTAAATGTAATTGGATGATTTTATGTGTTTTTTTTTTCATCAGCTTTCAAGTTATAAAGTGAAGAATTAAAAGCAGTAGTAGACCATTTTCTAACCTCTAAAATTGTTTATTTTGAAAAATATCATCATTAAATTACTTGTAATTTTTTACTCTTCAAGTTTCTAAGAAAGTTTAAATTTCTTCTAGTAATCATGTTTGATAAAATCAGGATAATTTTAGCCGTAATTTCACATAGAGCGAGCGCTACATATTTTTAGGTGTAATTTTTAGAAATGAGAATTCATTCCAAGTCTCGTTGGTTACCAAAACAAAACACAAAAAATTGATATTCTTATACTGTAACATATTTTTGTAATATTACTACTTGAGTTTTTCTTTCTTTTGTCTGTGATGCAAATCTTTGCAGCGTTTGTTGTTATTGATTTTTAAACTTGTGAATGTGTTTATGTCGTGTTCGTTTATGAGGACATAGGATATTACGTCATTCAAAAGCGAAGTTGTGTGTGTGTGCTGCTTGAAATTTTTACGGTTGACTGTGTATTTTTATATGCGTATAAGGCCCCCCCCCCTACGTCGATTTATCTTTCACATGTGGCATTTTTTTTTTCTTGTATTTTTACTTGGATGTATTCATTGCTTATTTTTATCACACACACACCTTTTTTTTTGTCAACGTAATTTACTCATGGCACGTAGCAACCAAAAAAAAATTTCAAAGAATAGAACGAAGCCATTGCAATGCAAAAATGGTTTAGAAGTAAGTTTTTTTTAATGATTTTGCATCTTATGAATTTTGAATGTATTTTAAGATTTTTTTTCGTATGTTTTTAAACACAAAAGATGATTTCTCCACCCTGAAGGAAGGTAATCACTGATAACAACAGTGTTAGCAGTGATTGCCTTCGTCAAGGGGTCGTCGGTTTTTTTTTTTATTTTTAAAAAAATTCCCTTTTATTTGTTTCAATCGAAACAAAATTAAACATTTATTTATATTTTAAATTTATTTAATATTTATATAAAATTTTTACTTGTGGCGAAGGATGGGCAAATTCTAAAACTGATGAAATTTCAAAGGTTTTTGTTGTTGTCAACATTTTGTAAAAAACAAAAACGAAACTTGATATACAGGGTGTACCAAAATATCTATATACAAACACTTTGATTGTTTATTTTTCAAAAATTTAAATAAATAATTTTATAATTAAGTGTAAATGTTACGATGTTTTATGTTTATATGATGCAATCAATACCTCAAGTGTTCAAAATGTCCGCCGTGTTTTTATCAAGGCATTATTAACATCGGTGAGAAAATGATCTGCAAACTTCACTGAAACGTAACTTTTAATTTTACGATAGTTCTCTTCGATTTCTTACCGTTTATACAATTATGGCAAGAAATTGAGGAGAAAATGGGCACAAAGTTACAATACACAGTTAACTGCAATGGTCTTGACGAGAATTTAAGATATTAATTAAGATTTAAATTTTATTAAACATAAAACATGTAATGTTTTTACATACAATCTTTCTTGCAATATTTACTCTTAATTATAAAATTAATTTATAAAAAAAACCATGTCAGTATATTAACAGCCAAAGTGTGCATACATTTTTGGGAGACACTGTATTTTGTATTTTTTTTAAATAAAGATTATAGAAATTTTTATAACCCATTATTAACTTAAATAAAGTTTAAGTTATACGATAAATAATTGGGGGGAAAAAATACTTGTTTTTTTTTCTTTCTATTGATGTGTATATCTCTCTTTCATGTAGTGTCAATCAATTGTTAAGAGCATTAGAAGAGTTTCTTATCTTTAAATTAGCTAGATAGACCTGAATATATGAAAACGTCATTAAGTTAAAACAAATCTTACTTTTAGCATTAACTATAATGAGGTATTTCCTGCAAGTATTTCATTTAATTACTACAATAGTTTCTCCAATATATCATTGGAAGAGGTATCTATAAAAGTGCCGGGTTTAAAGATATAAAATTAGAAAGACTTTTTTCTTTCTTTCTTTCTTTCTATCTCTTCTTTTTCTTCGAAAAAAGACTTTTCTTTCTTATCTGTCTGAATTTCGAATGACAATTTTTCTGCTGCTTTGCACATTTGATTCGGATGTTTATGACGAAATTGTCCGTACACAGACACACACACACATTGCATAATTACTCTTCATTAGATTGAGATCATGTATTAAGGCAGTTTGTGTAGCTCACTTTTCTGCACTATATATATAGCCAATGTACAGAAAGGGGGAGGTGTACCATTTACAGTATTATACAGTATATTAGTATAGTACTTTGCTATTAGCCAGGATAATTACTAAGAATATGGGGTTGCTTTTGTAATTAGCAAGTGTGAGAGAAAAAGGAGGGCGGGTGGGGAAGGAAATGGAGAAAGAACTAAAGCCAGGATAAGCTCTGGACTCTATGTTGTACACTCCACAGAGTGCGCATGCCTAGTTCTGCTATTTATCAACTCAAGTTTACTGGTTAGATTATTAAAATAAGGCTGCTTGCACAAAAATCCAAAATATGCTATATAGTCATTTGGCTCATTTAATTAATTCAACCAGTAATCTTGAGTTGACAAATATTTTCAGTAGTACAGGCATGTTCTAATAAATAGAGCAACCACAATTACAATTTTTTTTAATTTAATAATACTTGTTAAAGAGAATATTGTAAAAAATATCGTAATAAATAATAGAAAATGGAAAAGTTTAATAACATGGGCAGACTAGAAGAAGTAAACGGCCCGGAATAAATTATTTACAATCCCTATTAATTAAGAAACTCCAACATAAATAAATGCTTAGAAATCCATTCACAATTTCAAATTGGTCTTATTTTCTTTTTTGTCTATAATAAACTTATCAATATTTTATTGCTGTTTTGCACTAACTTTCAGTGAGCGTAGCGAGCAAATTTTTTAAAATTTGCATAATTAGTTTATGAATTTCATCTCAATGAAGAAAAAAACCGGCCCTTAAACGAAGCGGCTCATTGGGAGAAAATGCCGGATAGTCCAGTCCCGCCCCTGTATAAAAAATTGATAATTTTGAACTTTTACGTAGATACATTAGGTTTTTTCCATCATCTTAAATTTTTCCTAATTTTACTTCTTTTTAAAGGACAATTCAGGTTGATTATGTTGCCCTACATAGTTAAGCTATTGTGTGTACTGTAGATTCATAGTACTCAAGTCACTAAGGGAGAGAAAGAGAACAAAAAAGAGACTTGTATGGAGTAATTTTCATTGGGTATTATTATCTTGGGAGACATTTAATCCTAATGAGCCATTTGACCCTTTAGTTTGATCATGCTCATTCATTTGATGTGTGTGTGTGTAAGCACAATTCACTGGGTATATATATGATTTTTCTACTATATACTATTATTTCTCTCCCCTCTTTATTTTTCTCTATAATATACATTGCAAAAAAGGACTGACTGACTTGTGTTCTTTGGTGTGTTTTTCGTTGTTCAGATTTTGTGTGTTTGTTGTTGTTGTATCTATATGTTTGCTGGCTTGAATATAGCTGAGCTTATCTCTCTTTTCTTTTCCGTCATCCATGCATTTTCAACGGAAACACAATGCTAAGTCACACAGGCAACTACAATTACACATACAGCATACAATCTCAGCCTCCATTCTTCTTTGAGCTTCCTATTTTCTATTTTTAGTCTTGTTTAAAGAAGTTACATGTTGTCTCTTGCCATTACTTTGATATTTAGGAATGAATTTCCTTTTTTTTGTTGTTGTTGTTGTTGTTGCTGCTGCTGCTGGTCTTGAAATATATGGTATTAAGGAAGCTAGCTATCTTATTATCTTGAATTGGTCACTGGCCACACACACACAGCCCTCCTTCTAAACTATTAAATACAATTATTTTCTTTTGCTTTTATACATAAGATTCTATTTCATCACCAAGAAAAGAGAGAGAGAGAAAGGTTTATCTTGAAATTACACAAGTTGCTTGTTTTTTTTCTTATATATGTTTGTTTCTAAAGTTTTATTAATTGTGGTATGGTCCCATATGTGCGTTTATTATGTCACTTGAGTTGTGGTATAACACTATAATTTATTATTTTTACTCTCTTTTTAGTCTTAGTATGTATAGAAGTTATTTTCTGTTGGTGCACATTTTTGCTGGAAGTTTGCTATCAAAATTATTTCCTGTGAAAGCAATCTGTTGAGGATGGGAGTAAAATCTTGGCAATTAAAGAAGTATGAAATATGTAACTAAGTAACTGTGTTGAATGTGTAGAACAAGCATATCAAACTCGCGGCCCACAACGAATATCTTTGCGGCTCAGTCCCTGTCAGATCAACGATTACTGACATTCACCTTCGGTCAGTTTTGAAAATAATGACTGCGAGCAAGATTTCCTAGGAAATATTGTAGCAGAGAAGAGATGCCAAGTGTCAGGAAGAAAACATTAATTATACTGTTGTCCTTGTTCTTTTTTATACTTTACTTTTCGAAATAAATTTACGTTTCTATAAAAATTGAAGTTTTTTTTTTTTGCGGCCCACATAAACTTAGACCTTATTTATTTGGCCCGTTTTAGCCTTTGAGTTTGACATGCTTGCTGTAGAAGAAGTTGTGTGTGGATAGACTACTCGACAAACTGCAATAAAAGGTAGTTTAACTTGTTGAGTAATGTGAATCTAACGTTACAAATGGGTAAACCTGCAATGATCTCGAGAGTCATGTGGCAGGGGGAGTGAGGGAACAATTCCCAATCGTGAGTCTCATTTAGACAAGGTTTAAACATTTATCGTCAAACTGAATTCGTCCTAAAACATAACTATCTGCTGGAAGAAAATATATTTTTGGAAAGAAATGTCGTGTGGTGTAAATTTGGCTAAAGTTGCCCACACTCGTGTGACTGCAGTGCAACTTACAACTGTTTTCAAAAAAGGCAACAACTACATTACTGCAGTAAATAAACAAGAAATAGATTGAAATAAGAAATATATTGTTGTGTGTTTCTTTTTAAAGTTGCCATGTTGTTGCTTTCAACAATAAAGTTGCCCGACTAAGCAACATTTTCACGAAAAGAAGAAGAAAAAAATTGGCCACTTTCACAATGCCACACTTAACTGTGACATCTGCCAGATTGAAGTGTCTATCGGTGTATTATCATTTATTATCAATAATAAGATGTGATACCCCAATTTCATCTCCGGAAATGTGTATTGTTAAACCGATTTTGTAAACTTGACATGTCTCTCTGTATGGGGGAGAGGGCGGAGGGGGGGGGGGGGATTGGTTTATGACTCTTATGTATATTTTAAATGTTGTTACTCTTCTTTCTCTACATTCTTTGGTTACTCTTTCTAGCATGCAAGCTGACTGTCGACTTTTGAAGTATATATAAAATGAATCAATATCAACCAAACAACAACAAAAAATGAAACAGCAGAAGGAAAATTTAAAAAACTTTAAAGTAAAAGATGAAGATGGAAAAAAAAATTGAAGGAACATGTCAATTTTGAGTTACATTTCTGAAATAACTCCAAAGAAAAAGTAAGAAGAAGAAGCAAAAAAAAAAAAGGCAGATAGGCAGATGGATATAAACAGATGAAAATTTTGTTGTATATGTCTGAAATTTCAAGTAAACACATCCGTACATATATGAAAATAACATAACAAACACAGATAGACAAACTAGTGGTTTTTTTTGCTACTGAAGCATCTTTTTAAGGTTTACCTCAATTCAATATTCTTAACAAAAGTTTCAGTTGAAATAAGGTAGATGGATGAAGGATTTTCTTCTATGTGGAAGAGTAATTTTTTTCTTTCTTATTATTTTTCATCATAAAAGGGAAAAGTTTGGATGTTTTTTTCTTCCTTTTCCGTTTCTTGCTTTCTATTGTCTGTTTAGATTCTTATGTGGCTTTTTTATGAAGATATATATTCATGAAAAAAGATGCATCCATTGAATTCTTTTGAAATAAGAAAGAGACAGGAAGAGGAGGGGTTGGAGTTGAAAAAATAGAAAGTACTGTAGTTCTTATGATACACCTGGATAAAAAAAAGGAAATTTGTTTGCATATTTTCTTGCGTATTATTAAACTTGTCATGTTTAATCATCAGATGATGGGGGGTGGTTTGCATACTACACTGGAATCTTGATTATAATTTATAAGGATTATGTGGGACCGGACCAGACTTAGTACTGATTATCAAATTAAATGTCTGAATAATTCGGAAAATCGAAGTATTTTTTTAAAGTTTAGTTTTCTAATTCAGTATTGGGAAGTTAAAAGGTCAAAAACACTGATAAACTAAAAAAAAAATATGGTAAAAAAATATGGTTAAAAAATATGGCAAATGAAACAAAAAGATAAAATTTTTTTTTAAAAAAAGACTTAAAATTAAGTTCTTTTAATAAGCTGATGGTTCGACCTAGAATTGGCCATCTTCAGAGCACATCAGTTAAACATAAAAATTCATACAACAAGTATCTTAAAAAAATGATTCATCATTAAGAAATTATATACAATATTGACTGGAGAAAAAAAACCAGCAGGTCAAAATAAAAAAAGGAAGACAGTTCAACAATTTACATAATGTTTAACTTATGTGCTCTGAAGATGGCCAATTCCAGGCCGAAACGTCAGCTTATTAAAAGAACTTAATTTTAAGCCTTTTTTTAAAAAAAATTCAAGCCAAGAAATCTCCTAAACTTTCTAGTTTTTAACATTCGTTTTTTTTTTTTTTTTCTTAAAAGTTGCTTTTGAATTTTGATAAAAGTTTTACTTCTGTTTTATACATCCTAAAAATTACTATTTTTTTACAAACCTTTTAAGAAAAGAAAGGATGGATGAAGATACATATATAGACCAGTGTCATATCATTATTATCGTCAACGGTTTTGCCTGCATGCCTTTTGTAATTAAGCGAAAATACATTGCATTGTTGAAGGCGAGTGTGTGTGTATATTATGAAGAAAGAAAGAAGAAAAAAAAAAACTCAGCAAGAAAAATTAATCATTGCAGACGTATTTCATAAAAATGGGTGGATAAAAAGAGAGCGAAAAAGAAAGGGACATTGTAAAAATGCGGCGGCGCCAATGACAGTAAATTAATTGTTGTCTTGAATTACGGGCACTACGTCTATAGTTACGCTTGCTTAAATGTGGTTATTAACGTGTGTGTGTGTGTGGATGAGAAAATATATAGTCATTTTAGATATATACAGGATGTTACAGAACTAACGGGCCCACATTCCAGTACCAAAACTAAGGCGTGTTCTTTTTTTTTTCTTGCTTTTTTGGTCGAAAACTATGGAGGAGGGATACACTGACCATTTTTTGACCACTTTTCAACTGCAAAATGAAGTCGAATATGTTTGGACGGTTGTTGTAATGTGTTATCTATGGAAAGACTCAAGGTGTCCGTCCGGTTTTGACAAGAATCTGACTTCATTTGAGACTTGAAAAGTAGTCAAAAATAAAAGTTGTCTGGGTGTCAAATGCCTAATTGTTTCTGAGATGTGGTTCAATTTTAAACAACAAATATGCTTGTATAAAAAAATTGGGGCGTTGGTTTTGTGACATACTGTATACGTGAAAGGTTTTATTTTTCTCTCTATTTTCCATGTTAAATTATGGAATCTAGAAAAGTATGTCTGCAGAATGATAAATGCCTTGTTTATTATTATTCGCCAAAGTTGTCCAATTTTCTTCATTTTAAAACACAAGAGTTTAAACAGACCCTTATCACACGAGAAACATTTTTTGTGGCAACATCTTATTCAATTTTACAAGTCACCAAACTGCAAGATTCTTTATCCCACTTGTTAACATTGTTGGTCCACTAGTTGACAAACGTATTGAAAGCAGAGAAGCAACAAACAGTGTTTTTTTCTTATAAAATGAAATCAATAGCCTCCAATTCTAAGTAGAGGACGCCATGTTGGAATGAGTGTGTGAGAATTTGGTTGGTCATATGATATCAGGATGTCTTGTGATTGGTTGTTGAACTGAGTTGAATGAAATGTGGCCAAGAAAGTTGATCCTTTTTGAATCTCTTCTGGCAACTATTCTTTCAACTAGTTGCAAATCTGGTTGCCAGTCATATTAGACGTGTCAACATTAGGTTGAAAGTTGCTCAAAATGTTTCTCGTGTGATAAGGCCTTAAGATCTCTAGGATGTTGTATTTTTCTGGAGGTTTTTTGAACATGTTTACATGAAAGATTTTTCGGCAGTTCGGTTGAAGAGAGAGAGAGTAAAATATTCTCCCCATCTCCGTAACGATTGACTTTGTGTGGTCATTAAAGTTGCATTAATCAAGCTGCTGCTTCTTTAATAATAATCAAGTATAGAGGAGGAGTTACTTGTAACTTGACCAGTTTCTAAATTAGATATTTCTCTCTTCTTTTTTTTTTTTTTTTTTAGAGTTTTAGCTTAAAGTAGGGACTGATAAATAATTTATTACCTTTGAAGATTTCTCTCTATGTAGCTAAGTGTCTTTAAAAGACTGATGATGTTGTTAAACCTACCTAACTTTTATTTTTCAAATTCTGGTTGCTCTTTGTTTTTTTAAACGTATGACTTG